>JAOUQT010312973.1:0-25752 GCA_025769995.1 Xyliphius kryptos | reverse complement strand
GGCTGCTCGAGAAAAGTCCAGCCCACCCAGCCATGCTACACTATGACAAGTTGTGGATTAACAACGGGTCCTAAATACAAAAATCGAACGTGAGAAATTTTTAGATGCAAGGGGGCGATAGAGAGAAGCGCGAGCGAAAAAATAAGAAGAAACATTTTTTGCTTACGAATTCTGTTTTTAAGTTCTCAAAACTTTTGGCCGGGTGACGCCCATGGCCATTTTAGAATCAACTTCACTTTTTTCAATGGGAAGGGGGTTGTGTTACACATAAACCAGAGAATTGCACAGGAAAACAATGGTGTTTCTTATTTTTAACGTGGCTTTATTCATCATCGAGTTATTGACACATTTGTGACATGGAGCAACGACAGTAGTCCACTAAGGGATGAGTTCAAAATGTTGCCCATTGTGTCGAATTATCAATGTGAATCTCTTTTCCTACTCTTGACCAACCGAGCGAAATGCCGCAGACGACACGCTACCACATGCCACCTGAAACAATAGATACAGGAGGCCTGTATAGCATTTTTTCCTGTGGCAGCGCTTTCGGTGTGTCAAGAGTGGGTAATGAGCAGCACATCCCCTCTAGTGAGTTACTGTCGTTGTTTTATGTCACAAACGTGTCAATAACTTGATAATGAATAAAACTACATTAAAAATGAGCATGCTGTTCTTTTTCTTGTACAATTCTCTATGTGTTTGATGTGTCACATGACCCCCTTCCCATTGAAAAAAAAGAATCCTTTGGAGATGGCCGCCATGGGCGTCACCCCGTCTCAAATGTTTTCCCTCTCCCATGTACTAATATGCCACAAATGGATAAGGTAAGGTGATATCAGCAACCACTTTTATTTTATTAGCGTGTATCTATGCTTATGGGCCACCCTGTTTTGGCATTTAGTTATTTATGCTTTTATGCCAACTTATTATATCTTCCACTTATTCCATCTCTGGGATTGCGCTGGGGGAGCGTCCAGGCAAGAACCTTTTGGGCACTAGGCAGATATACCCTGGCAATTTATATGAGGCAATTTAGAGCAGCAAATTTACCTTGAATTAATGTTTGCATTGTGGGAGGAACCCAAAGAAATCCCTAATGTACATGGAGAGAACATGGAATCTCCAACCAGATTGGGATTCAAACCATGACCCCTGCACTGAAAGGTTGACCTGCTAACCATCACACCACCATGTCACCCTTTGTTCATGCTTTGTATTAATTACTTAATCATCATTTTGGCCAATAGGGGCATTCCAATACAAACACATCTTAAGTGTTGTATTGAATCGATTTAACATTACAATATAATTTACATATTTTTGAAAAAATAAATTACTCAACTTGTGGATCAGATACAGTATGAATACTAAAAATTGTCGCTAGAATTGAAATGAACTGTTAATTCTCCTTACCACCATGTTGGTTTTGGAGACCCAGCAGTCTGAAGGAAAGTCCTGAAGCATAGGCACCATAAACTGAAGACAACCATCCCAGTGACACAGCAAGAGCATCATCCCAATCAGGTTTACTATTCGGACCGCCGCACTTGCCAAATCATAGGTCATGTGAAAGATCTGAGAGAATCGGTTCAGAAACTCGTCACAAAATAGGTGTACATTTTATAACTACAAATAAAATCTCTCCAAACCCATACTTTATTTTAGTGCCTCAATTATTATGTTAGAATCAGAAACATTAAAGAGAGTATGTTTTTGTTAGTTATATATGTACTTGTTAACAAGTACATACACAGACTGTGTCAGTCACTATAGCAACTGTCCAACAGTACTGATGCTGACGCTGTGTCATAAAAAATATTGCTTATTAAAGTATTCAGATGACATATTTGTTAATAAACCAATCAAGTGTTTGTTTGAACCAGGCGTGTCCAATACATCGATCGCGATCGATTTGTCACATGATCTAATCAGGTTAGGGTTCACAGTATACAGTTGGATATCACATACAATGCTGTTAGCTTATGGCTCCAGCTTGTTGTTATTCTCTACTGTTTTTGTTTCTTGGAAAGCATCGCTTGTAGGTTATATTTTTGATAACATTTAATTTTAATATTCTAAGTTGTAAGAGGAAAGTTTTCATACAGTACAGGCCAAAAGTTTGGACACACCTTTTCATTCAATGTATTTTGTCCCACTATTTATATCGTAGATTCTCACTGAAGGTATCAAAACTACGAATGAACATTGGAGTTATGTACTTAACAAAAAAAAAGGTGAAATAACTGAAAACATGTTTTATATCCTAGTTTCTTCAAAATAGCCCCCCTTTGCTCTGATTACTGCTTTGCACTCTGTTGGCATTCTCTCAATGAGCTTCAAGAGGTAGTCACCTGAAATGGTTTTCACGTGTGCCTTAAGGGTTAATTAGTATAAGTAATTAGAATGCCAACAGTGTGCGAAGCAGTAATCAGAGCAAAGGGAGCTATTTTGAAGACACAAGAATACAGAAAATACAGAAGACCTATTGAATGAGTGTGTGTTCAAACTGTGGCCTGTTCTGTACGTTCCATATAAATATTTGTCAAAATTATAAAAATTTGAAAACGTGCCGCATTTTTTAAATCAACGTACTCGTACTAAATCAACTAAATAGCCTTTTCCAACAAAAAAAGAATTAATTCCAGATTTTGGTCCACTGGATGATCATTTGGAAGCCTGCTTAAGAATTGGCATCAGCAGCCACTCCAGACTCCTCCCACCTGGCTGACAACATTCTGTGCAAATCATTAGAATAATAGTGTTTTTTTTTCAGTGGATTGCTTTGTATTCCTGATAATATCAACATGATGGGCGTAAAAAGGGTTAAACATTAAAGTTTTAAAAAAAAAGATCAATAAATAAGATGAATCCTGGTAGATCACGATGACCTGTCCACTGGAAAAAGTAGATCTTAGGATAGAAAAGTGTGGGCACACCTGGTTTAGACAAATGTTGCCATGTTGTAGCCAATAAAAAGTTAAGAAATGTAAGGAATTGTCCTTTATTAATTCAAATGTATTCATTTAATCTCTTCTAAACCATTTTCCTTCATCTGAAATGTACTGTAAAGATATTGGTTCTTTAATTCTTACCTCCTCCCATTGGTGTATATAGCGAATGAGTCTGGACAGACGGAGAAGTCTAAGTAAGCTAAGGATCTTGGTGAAACGGACAATCCTTAGTGCCCTGGCTGTACGGTATACTTCCGCAGACTCGAGCCGAGCTTCCATGTCCACTACAAGGAAAACGTAATCGACTGGAATGGAGGAGATGAAGTCTACGATAAACCAACCTTGCAGGTATTTTTGTCTAATCAGCTGTGGATTTAGAATTATATGAGAGTTGTCATCATCTGGGATGCCTGTGCGAAAGTTTAGGATCAGGTCAGTGAGGAACAGGGTGTCCGAGGCCATGTTAAAAAAAATCCATGGGAGTGTGTTCTGATCCTCAAAGAATGTAATGCACCATGGTAAAATGACCAGGTTGCTCATCATCAGAAAGAGCATCACCAGGTCCCAGTAAAACCTGAAATGTAAAAGAATACATTTAAATTACATTTACATTACATTCAGCTGACGCTTTTATCCAAAGTGACTTACAAGTAGGGGTCAGAACACAGGGTTGATGCAGCACCCTGGAGCAATGAGGGTTAGGCGTCTTGCTCAAGAACCCACAGTGGTAACTTCAGTGGACCTGGAATTTGAACCTAAAACCTTCTGATTGATAATCCATCGCCCTAACCACTGAGCTACCACTCCCAAAATTATGCAAAGAATGCACGGAAACAAAAGAACTATGGTTTGTAATTGTTTTCCCAAAAACTATTGACATTTTATATGTTTTTTTTTTACTTGTTCTCTTTGTTTTTACCTACTTTTTGGTTTCTGTAATTTTTTTGCAGGAATATTAAAAGTTATAAAGGTTCATGGTGGCACGGTGGCACGGTGGCTTAGTGGTTAGCGCATTCGCCTCTCAGCGCTGGGGATTCCCGGTTTGAAATCCAATCTGGGTGCAGTTTCCATGTTCTCCCTGTGTCTGCATGGGTTTCCTCCGGGTTCTCCGGTTTCCGCCCACATTTCAAAAACATGGCATCAAGATAAATTGAATGTTCCAAATTGCCCTGTGTGAGGGAGTGTGTACCCAGCGATGGATTGGCGCCCTGTCCTGGGTCTATCTGCCCAGTGCCTGAGATATTCTCCCCTGGATGGGCGTGGGGAACCCCACTGCGGACTCTCATAAGCGGAAGATAATGAATAAATGAATAAAGGTTCACAAATAGAGACAAGACAATGAATATTTTTTGCAATTATTCGTGATTAAAATGGTAAAATTAATTAATTGTAGGAGCGCCACAGCATCATCATGTTAACATTCATATAAAAATATGTATTGTATATTGAACGAGATAGCAGGAGAAGGCATCATTGTGAAAACATCATGGAAAAGAGGTGTTGTTAGGCACAATGTGTAGGATTGATATAAATGTGAACGGATTCAAGGAACGGAACTTGAATCTAAGCCTAAGCCTAAACCTAACCCTAACCCTGTTTTTTTAAACATTCAATACGCAAGCAGTGTTTCTTTAAAATGTAAAATTGACTCAAAAGTTGACTAAATAAACAAAAAACATGCAAATTATCTTTTAAAAAGACATTTGTAAGAAATTCTGGCTGGCAGTTGCAAATTTAATGTTATTCAAAATGTAAAGAGCTTTTTTTTATTACCTACCTAAAGTCACTGTATGGGTGTATAATCCACACTCCAAAAGACTTTACCCTCTCCTGCTCGGCTGCAACACCTTTAGTACTGCCAAACATGCGCAAGGAGTGCTTATTGACCTGGGGCTGCAGCATGGCGCTCAATCGCCGTTGAAGGTATGTGGGCTGATCACTGGAATCACATTCCTCCAAGCTTGGATTCAATGTTGTGCACCCAGACTCTGCTCCACTGAATGTAGCTTTATCTGACAGGCCTGTAGTCTTGGTTAGTCCATCCCCTTCAACTGTCATGTCCAGGGTTTTAGAGCTGAATTCAGCTGTGGATCCAGCTTGCTCATGGTAACTGCGGACTAGAGATAGGAGTTTTCGGCTCAAATCCCCTTTCTCGTCAGGGCTTGAGGTAATTGAAGATGAGCGCCAGGCAGAAAATGAAAACCTTCCACGCGATCTCGCATTGCCGTTTGGGACAGAACAGTCCTCGTTGCCTGCTTCTTCGGTTGGGTCGTTGCCATCCATTTTAAAAGTTTTTTGTAACAATTATTTAAGAATGAAACTGCTTTTAAGTGGAATGAGGTACTCGATCTTAACTGTCCTGTACTTAGGCACATAGACATAAATCACATCTAGTAAATACAGAAGCAGAAAAAGATACGTATCGTTGCCTATCAAGTACAACCTCTACAGGTGTCAAATTGTAAAATCTATGAGTGAACCAAAAATTCCTGTAAAAAAAAAATTAAAAAATAAACCAAATTCAAAACAGTCCAGAGCTCTTCTAAAATATATATTTCTTCCAAAACACTGATACTTAGCAAAGTGTGTGTTTCATCTAATCAGCTTCCACTGTCCTGCACAAATAAAAGGACACAGCACAGGTTGCAGTATTAATCGGCTTGCCACTCCTTACCTTTATCTCCCGCTCTGCTGACACACGCATGCCCGGAATAGCCAGGAAACAGTTATCCCTCTGTGAGCATGAACATATTGACAGTGTATGTTTTCTAATGGTTGAAAAAAATTTCTACACCATAGTCAGGCCAAAATATTTATTTCAACAAACAGCACCCCATGGTCAGATATTGACAATCCAGAAGGGCTTTGTGTAAGAAATGATTTAGAATAATTAAAAGTGGCCTTTCCGAGGCGGCACGGTGGCTTGGTGATTAGCACGTTCGCCACTCAGCGCTAGGGATACCCGGTTTGAATCCCAATCTGGGTGGAGTTTCCACGTTCTCCCCGTTTCTGCGTGGGTTTCCTCCCACATCCCAAAAACATGGATGCAAGGTAAATTGAGTGCTCTAAATTGCCCTGTATATATAGTGTGTTTGAGTGTGTGGCTGTGAGTGTGTGCCCAGCGATGGATTGGCACCCTGTCCTAGGTGTATCTGCCCAGAGATGTTCTCCCCAGCAATGGATTGGCGCCCTGTCCTGGTTATATCTGCCCAGAGATGTTCTCCCCTGGATGGGCAGGGGGAACCCCCTCGCGACCCTCTTAAAGAAATAAGGGGAAGATAATGAATAAATGAATGAAAAGTGGCCTTTCCAACCTTACACACACAACCCTACACTACATACTTGCCTATGATGTTGGTGAAAAGGGGATGATATAAATAATAAATAGAAAAGAAAAATGATTATATGTAAGAGAATGTGTTCCTTTAGTCTGTATTTAGTTTCCTTGTGCACGCTTCAAGTGTTTCTTACGTGATGCCGAATAGTGACACTGTGCATCTTAGCAAAATAGTGCATTAGGGAATGTTAGGTAAGGTGTAGGATCAGCTGTTAAAATGATACTAGTACATAATGGAGTCGGTCACTTCGTGATCACATAATACACTAACCTCATAACAACCTGAAAGTTGAAACGCAATTGTTGTTGAATGAGTAATGGCTTTGAAGTTTCAAAAATTGAAATTGGCCCCAATCAAGCGCTGTCCACAGGGTATGGCATGGCGTTGTAAAATCTTGTGGTAGCCTTCGTTCTTTAAGATCCCTTCCACTCTGTCTAAAACTCCTATTTTACCACAACCAAAGCATCTCCAAATCATCATGCTGCCTCCACCATGCTTGACGGATTAGCATTGGTCATGCATTTTTTCATTGGTCCTGCGCCTCACAAATGTTCTTCTGCTTGATCCAAAGACTACAAACTTGGACTCCACAATACCTTCTTCCAATCTTCCAGGGTCCAATGTCTTTTCTCTTTGGCCCATCACAGTCTTTTCTTTTTATTGGCCAGTGTATCTTTTTCTGGGCAATTCTGCCATGAAGTCCAGCATCCTGAAGTCACTTCTCGATGGTTGATGTTGACACTAGTGTTTGACGGGTTCCATTTAGTGCAGTTGTCAGTTGACAGCTTGTGAGGCGTCTTGCTCCAACATTGCACTCTTGAAGATATTTATCTTTTTGCACAGTTGTGCATCAGGGCCACCCACTCCTTTTTCTGTCCTTGTTAGAGCCAGTTAGACCCAAATTTATCAGTGGGTTTTCCAAGGTGAAAATAATGACTGACAGAGCCAAGATTTAGCTTTGGTAGGTAGTCGCACTGCCACGCCTCCCCCAGCATGTATATAATACATCATCATTTCTTTAAGGCGTATGGCGCAGAAGGGCGAAAAAAAAAGAAAGCAGATCAACACAGAGTTCTCCGATATGTTATGGTCTTTGATTTTGTGACGATTACCACGTTGGAGTGCTCGCTCTAGACGAGCAAGGAAGAGCCAGGTTGCCAGGTTGATGACACGCGTCACACAAAACCTAAACAGAAATTAATCAAGGACAGGAGCGTACGGAAAAGGAGAGTATATAAAACAAAAGTCCCTGTCACATGACAAACAAAGAACCAATTACACAACGGAACAGTTAATGAACTAAATGGAATGAAAAACAAGTTAACTGAAAGACAAACAAAAATAGAAAAGTAGCGCCGAGCGCTCCTTACATATCACCCCCCCCCCCCTTTCTTTATGTCATACGACGCAGGAGGGCGCAAAAAAAGAAGAAAGCAGATCCCCGCCTCTCCGGCGGGCGACACAGAGTTCTCCGATATGTTATGGTCTTTGACTCTGTGACGATTACCACATCGGAATACGAATGAGTGCTCACTCGAGACGAGCAGGGAAGAGCACGGTTGCCAGGCTGACTAAAATAGAGTTTAATATAAAAAAGGAAAAACACGGAGTACAAAAACGGAACCAACACGCGTCACACAAAACCGAAACAGAAATCAATCAAGGACCGGGACATATGGAAAGGGAGAGTTTATAAAACAAAGGTCCCTGTCACATGACAAACAAAAAATCAATAACACAACGGAACAGATAATTAACTAAACGGAATGAAAATACAAGTTAATTAACTGAAAGACAAATAAAAACAGGAAAGGAATGCTGAGCGCTCCTTACATATTGCCCCCCCCCCCCTTTCTTTACGGCGTATGACGCAGGAGGGCGCAAAAAAAAGAAGAAAGCAGATCCCCGCTTCTCCGGCGGGCAACACAGAGTTCTCCGATATGTTATGGTCTTTGATTCTGTGACGATTACCACGTCGGAATCCAAAACGCAAAGCCAAAAAAACAATAACACAACGGAACAGTTAATTAACTAAACGGAATGAAAATACAAGTTAATTAACTGAAAGACAAACAAAAACAGGGAAAAAAGCGCCGCGCGCTCCTTACAGTATACATGTTAATATGTTGTAATTTCCCTTACAGTAAAGATCAGAAAAAAGACTTTCAGCAATGAATTCAACACATTTATTTAAGTAATAGTGGCATAAAATACAATCTGTATTATGGAGAAGACACCAACAGAAGTGTTGAAAAAAGCATTATTATCCTTTCATTTCAAATTGTACATGCATTATACATTTAACATAACCAAGGCTTATAACAATACGCAATTAAAAAAAACACTTTACCAACAGAAATATCAAAAAGCTGTCACTTCTTACAGATAAAAATGCATTGGCAGTAACATAATGTTACAGATGTGAGCCGGAAACCAATAGAATGAACACCGCACAGAGAGGAGCCAGGTAGGCGCAAATGACGTTTATGGACAAACGGCCAAAAACACAGTACAAAAGGAAACCGAGAAACCAAAGAATATAAAAGAAAAGTCCTTGTCATGCAACATAAACAGACCAATGAACAAACAAATCAATGAATTAACTAAACAAGAAACAAAGGAGATAAATGAAGTTTATTAACTGAAGAGAAAAACAAAAAACAGGTAAGGAGTGCCGAGCGCTCCTTACACATATAATCTAGGTGATTAAACAGATTTGTATTGCCGTTACATGCATTGCTTTCATAGTACTGATATGTTGGGGCTAATCACATGACCTTACACTGCTCTGAGCCTAATGCTGTGGACCTATCAGTATGGCCACTGCCCATGTTTAGACTCAGACCTTGGAATGCACCAAAAAGAGAGTTGTCCGTTTTGTTCTGGCCATTGGTTTTTAAGTACTTCCTGTCCTGATGTGCCTAGAAAAGGAAACAGCAACCCAAAAGAATCACATACATTTTCAAAAATAAAAATGATGTCATTGGTTCTTAATAAAGTTTTGATGATAGGCTTTGATCAAAATATCTTTAGGAATTAGAATTGCATCGTCTCTCAGCCGATCTGGGTGGAGTTTTCATGTCCTCCCCGTGTCGGCGTGGTTTTTTTCCAGGTTCTCCGGTTTCCTCCCACAGTCCAAAAACATGGATTCCAGGTATATGAAATGCTCTAAATTACCCCGTATGGTGTGTGTTTGTGTGTGAATGTGCGAATGAGCATGTGCCCAGCGATGGACTGGCACCCTGTCTCAGGTGTATTTGCCCAGCGCCCGAGAAGATAATGGATGGATGGGCTTTAAGAGGGTTTTTTTCAATTGATGTATTGGATTGTAGCCTTTTTTTTAAATAATTGCAAATAAAATTAGATGTCAGAAAATCTGAATAGTGTTTTAGATTTAATTTTATTCAGAAATCATCTGTGATTATAAAGAAATCATAGATTTTTTTGCTGTATTCTTACCTTGGTGTAATGGTGTGGTGTTCTGTAATGCGCTCTTAAAATCACTCTTTCCGTTTTTTTCTGAGCTGTTACTGCTTGTCTTAGTTTTCTGTACAAAATATATAATATGTAGAGAAACAGCTTGTTAATGCATAAAAGGCTTTAAAAGTTTTTATAATGACAATTTGCATATACTTCAGAATGTTATAAAAAGTGATCAGCTTAACAGCAATTAATTGTAAAGTCAATATTTGTCTAGAAAATGAACTTTATCCCCAAAAACACATTTCAGATTAATTGCAGCCCTGCCTTAAAAGGACCAGCTAACACCGTTTCAGTGATCGCTCCATTAACACAGATTTGGGTGCTGATGAGGACAGGGCTGGAGATCAATCTGTCATGATTAAGTACGAATGACACCACTGGACACTTTAAAGGGAGGCTGGTGCTTGGAGGCTTGTTTCTCTTCTGTTAACCATGGTTATCTCTAAAGAAACACGTGCAGTCATCATTGCACTGCACTAAAATGACCTAACAGGGAAGAGTATCGCAGCTAGAAAGATTGCACCTCAGTCAACAATCTATCGCATCATCAAGAACTTCAAGAAGAGCGGTTCCATTGTTGCCAAAAAGGCTCCAGGGCGCCCAAGAAAGACCAGCAAGCTCCAGGACCATCTGGTGGACAAACAAAAACCTACACATTCTGACAAAATGCAAGCATTAATTGTACAAGAATGGACTGCTATCAGTCAGGATTTGGTCCAGAAGTTGATTGAGAGCATGCCAGGGAGAATTGCAAAGGTCCTGAAGAAGAAGTGTCAACACTGCAATTTCTAAACTCATTCTAACTGTCAATAATATATAATATTTGTGTCATTCTCAAAACTTTTGGCCATGACTGTACAGTGGATACGGAATGTATTTAGACCCCTTTAAATTTTTCACTCTTTGTTTCATTGAAAGTTCAATATATTTCTTATTAATTTACACTCAACACCCCAGTTTGACAGAAAAAAACGAAATATCACACGATCCTAAGTATTCAGACCCTTTGCTTAGTATTTAGTAGAAGCACCCTCTTTGAGCTAGTACCGCCATGCTTATTCTTAAGAATGATGCAACAAGTTTTTTACACATGGATTTGAGGATTCCTTGCCATTCATCCTTGCAGATCTTCTCCAGTTCCATTTTTAGGTCTCTCCAGAGATGCTCAATTCGGTTTAGGTCAGAACTCTGGTTGGGCCAGTCAAGAATTGTCACAGAGTTGGGCCAAAGTCACTCCTTTGTTATTTTAGCTGTGTGCTTAGGGTCATTGTCTTGTTGGAAGGTGAACATTCGGCCCAGGCTATGGTTCTGAGCACTCTGGCAGAAGATTTATTTCAGGATATCTCTGTACATCTCTGATTGATGAGAGACCGGCAAGCAGAGCATTACAATAGTGGAGGGCTTAGGACCTGCACCAGCAGCTGAGTAACCTGTTCTTTTAGAAAAGATCTGATTTTCCTGAGGTTATACAGAATGAATCTGGAGGAACGGGCAGTTTTTATGACCTGATCTAAAAGTTTAAGATGATTTTCAATTGAAGAACCAAGATTACGGATTAAGTCAGTTGGAAAGATTTTGGCGCCATCAATTTGAAAGGTTAGGTCATGATGAATGAAGGATTTATCTGGGATTATAAGTAAATCAGTCTTTGTCAGAGTTAAGATGATGATCCTTCATCCAAAGAGATAGTTAGCACACGAGGTCTTCTTAGTCAGCATATGGATGCTCTTTGATTAGAGTGAACTTTTGATAAACAGACATTTTCAACCAATTAAAACTTATGCCAGAAAAACGACTTGACTTTCAACATTTCGGCAACTTTCAGCAACTTTTTGATGGAACCAATTGAACTCTTTACAAGGAAAAAAGAGAGAATGGATTTTGTACAAATAATTCGGATGTAATCAGGATGTTTGTTGAGAGTTATTTTCCTGTCATTTTTGACAGAGGGAGCCATGTTAGGTGTGCTAATTATCTCTAATCGAAGTCCATTGCCCACGGCTCCGCTGTCTACCGTCACATCTATCTGCAATGCAACAGCTCTATATCCTGATGTTTTAAATGGTGTCAGTATAAAGGTCCAGGAGATCCTCCCTGAACAAAAATTTTTTGCCAGATCTCACCAGCTTTTGATTGGCACCGCCTTCGCTCTCAAGCTCTCATTCGCCGTCGCACTCACTCTCAAATCTCGTTTAGCGCCGCCCTCAAACTTAAGCTCTCATTCTTGTCGCTCTCAGTTGGTGCCCCCTTACTCCTAAGCTTTCATTTGGCACCACCATCGCTCTTAAGCTCTTGTTTATCACTGCCAGATTTCTCCAACTCTCGTTTGGTCCACAGATATTTTTTTTCCTTATACATCCCCATACATCCATTGTTCTGTACACTTTGGTTTGTTTTTTATGATTTGAGTTCCTTTATATTGTTTTGCTTCTGTTTATTCACTACAGCGGTGCATTTAATATTGGTCAGATGCTTGGTGTTTTTGTTATTTAAGTCAGCTTTGCGTTCTCTATGGCAAAAAAGCCTCAATTTTGGTTACTGAACCTTTACTAAAGCCTCCCCATGTCCATCCAGGGGAGAACATTTACATTTAGTTATTTAGCAGACGCTTTTATTCAAAGCGACTTACAGGTATCCCAACTTGGTTGGGGTCAGAACACAGGGTTGAAACAGCACCCGGGAGCAATGAGGGTTAAGGGTCTTGCTCAAGGACCTCCATTGGTAACTTCAGTGGAACTGGGATTTGAACCCTCAACCTTGTGATTGATAGTCCAACACCCTAACCACTGAGCTACCACTCCCTACTCACTTAAGTGGGGTACTTGGATAAAAGCATTTGCTAAACGTAAATGTGGGATGAGCTTAAAATAAGACCTCATTTACTTTAGCATGCTTTGTGTTCATTTACCAGTGTTTGGCTTTCTATCAGAGTGACTTCAGCCCAGAAGTTTGAGATGGTCATAGCGATGGTTTTGCCATTAAAACCATCAGAGGGATTTCCAATCAATCCAACCCTGCAGGGGCAAAGTAGACTGTAAGGGACAAATGAGTACAACGAAATCCTAATTGATGTGGTGAAAGAGACCAACCTGGCATAGGAGCGGAATGTGATGGGTTTAGCTGCCGAGTCCTGCTGTTTAGTGGAGTAGTGTGCAAGCCATTTAGTGTAATCAGATAAACCCTGGATGCAAAAAGAACAAACAGGACAACATATAGTGAAAGGTTGTAATGAAGAGATTAACCTGCTGTTACCTGATATTTAAAAGATGGTGTGCCAGATTGAAAAAGATGTGGTTAATTGATGGAATAGATGCATGTTAGTTATAAGTTTATGTTTATATCCTTTAATTCAATCAAATGTATTTATAATGACATTCAATAAAGCTTTAATTATGTCATTCAATCCTGTGTAAATCTTCCGTTTTCTCTGATCCTGGCCTCCGGTTTAATAGTCTAAGTTTACATTAGTTTACTGTAAAACTGGCCAAGCTTAAGCTTAAGCTGATCTGTCAGTATATGCACATCTTTTACGAAAGGCCTCAAAGGCTGCAACAGCATTAAGCTGACCAAATAACACCATGAATAACAAAATGATGATGCCACAGAGAACCATCAAATGCATTACCATCAAATGGAAGAGGTAGAGGTAGCTCAGTGGTTAGGGTGGTTAGGGTGTTGAACTATCAACCAGAAGGTTGGGGGTTCAAATCCCAGGTCCACATAAGTTACCAATGTGGGTCCTTGAGCAAGACCCTTAACCCTCATTGCTCCAGGGTGCTTTGTCAACCATGTGTTCTGATCCCAACCAAGTTGGGATACCTGTAAGTTGCTTTGGATAAAAGCGTCTGCTAAATAACTAAATGTAAATGTACTACAGTACATACTGTGTACGTCCCCCTTACTCTGTTCTCTAGATTTAAGGGTAATCGGCTGCACTAAATTGCCCCTATCTAATGCGTCTTACGTCTGCGGGTGCCTATTGATATATTGGTACTCCGTCATGGGTCTATCACCTTAATTAGATGGATTATTTCTACCCCACCACCCAAATTATATCTGTTCTGTGATGCTCCTGACCAACAGAGACCAGAGAACCAACAAGGGGGACGAACAAAAACAAGAAAACAGATGAACTAGTCTGTAATTTTAAAACTTGATCCATCGATATGGTAAATTGAGAAACTACACAATGGAGGAAGAAGGACACGTGTACAAACTTGTGACTGGTTCTGTACCTCAACAAATATAAAGTTACACTTTTTATATGAGAGTCTGTTAATTGTGGTCCTGGTCCTTAAGAAATGTAATCAAAGTCTTCTTACCTCATATTTCTTTAAGAAGCTGTAATTCCAGATGTTGCTTTTTGATTGACGTCTCGAAAGCCTTAAAACAATCCAGTGCAGCTTTTTGGTAAAATCTTGACCTGTTGATGATCTGCAGCTCTGTGTGAATCAAAAGATAACGACTTGAACGAAGGCAGTGTATGATGCTGAAACCTAGAAGTGTTTGAAGCCACCGTTGATCCTGCTGCGGTTCAGAGTTCTGACATAAACACTGAGATGAGCAGAGTGTTTTATCCGTCATACACACAAACCCACAACGTGCACCAGCAGCAGCTTCCTGTAAAAACAGAGCTCTGAAACAAGACGATTGATGCACAGAAACTTCTGGGTGTTTTACGTCCAACCTTGAAGTTGAAAAAACAAAATGTTTGGGTGATTTCAAACGTCAGATTTGGAAGTAAGAATTTCATCGATTCAAAGCACTCAAAGAAATAAAGGTCATACGTCTTGTGACCATGCATCAATTTACTGGTTTGCAGAAGATCAAATATTAAATGGTCATTTGTGAAGTTATTTTCTTATCCATTTCCACGGTCTTCAAACTCCGGCATCACGGTGGGGTAGGGGTCGGTACGTCCGCCTCTCAGAGCTGGGGGGGGGCCAGGGTTGAGTTTCCACAGCCCAAAAACTTTGGTGAATTGGTTGCTCTAAATTGTCCCTTTTTAGTGCGTTTGGCTCAGTGATGGAATCGGGCCCTGTCTGGATCGGCCCAGCGCCAAAACTTTCTCCCCTGGATGGGCATGGGAAACCTCCTCCATGACCCTAGTAGAAGATAATGAGAGTAGTAGTTATATTTGTACAAGCCATTTTTTGGGACATTTTTTCCTTATTGTTTCATTCAGTAACTGAAACATTTATTAGAACTGGAACTAAAAGAAGGCTTTCCTGGTACAACACTGAAGGTCCTTCCTGTTGGATAGGATCACCAAATGGTCACTGGAGTCCCTCAGGGATTAGTTATTGGACCCCTTCTGTTCCATTGTACGACATCACTGGGTGCAGTCATTCAGTTTAGCCATCAATGGTTTCTCTTACCATTGTAATGCTGATGACACTTGGCTGTATTTGTCTTTTGCCCCTGAAGAATCCTCCATCTCAATTTGTCCTCTATCCACCTGCCTCTCTGATTGGATGAAGACCAGTCATCTCAAATTAAACTTCGCAAAAACAGCGTCTCATAATTCCAACTAAGCCCTCAATTCATCATGAACCCACCTTCCAAATGGATGGCTCCTTCAACCGATTTGGTCAGTTTCCTTGGTGTTCACAATACCAGTTCCAGCTGATTTAGGAAGATCAGACCCAAGTGAACAGGTGACTACGCCGGTGGTGCAAGCACTCATCCTATCCCTGCTCAACTATTTTAATTCCTTGCTTGCCGGTCTCCCAGTTTCCACACAGACCTCTGCAGCCCGACATGAGCTCAACCAGCCCAAGCAAACTCATGTCATGTAGCTGCTCACATTCAGTACAAGGTACTGACTGACTTAAAGAAAAATCTCTGGATCTGCCCCCTCCTACCTTCAATCTACATTTTCAAAATATACTCCAACACGTTCACCGCGCTAGTGATTCCAACTCACGAGATGCTAATCATACCATTTGATTCACCACTAAATGGTGGAACCATCTTTCCAACACTGTCCGTAATGCTCAGCATTTCTAAAGAAACTTTTCAAAACACACCGTTTCCACAAACTCTTGCTATTAAAACAATAAAAAAGCAGCCAGATCACATGATGATCAGGTTTGATACCACTGTGTAGCTGGTTTCTCTTTAACGACTGACTAAATAAAATGGGACTGTAATGAAATGTAGAACTTGTCCCTTAAATGTTAGAAATAAAAGAACATTACTATAAACCCAAACTTCTGCATAATACTGTAAACATTTCCATGAATATAAAACCCACAAAAACCTAATGATCTGAGGGTTCGTCCACTTACACACTCCTTTCTGGCTGTAGTAGTACAGTCAGCCGTATTAAAGTCAGTGTGCAGATGTTTAGGCGTAGTGCATCTATGGGTGTGTTGCATCATCATGCACTTTATGTTCAGATAAGATGTACAGATGACAGAAAGTGGACTCAGCATGCAAATAACCCGTATCACTGCAGGAGAGCTTAATTTAGTTTAGAGAGACTAAAAATAGCTGCGTGTATCAGCTGTGGTCAAACGTACGGCGAAAAGAAACTGGTTTGTGCGGTCGGAAAATGTTTTATGACACGAAAGAAGTTTAGCAGTTGCAATATGACTTCGATACAATTAGCATTAAAAGCAAAGGCTTTAAGAAGCACATGCAAGAATTAAGGCCTCGTATTCATTATAGTATTATCTATAATATAAAAAAACCCTAAAGGCAGAAAATCAGTCGCCTGCAGGAGTTTAACTTAAACACGTTATTTCCTTGCATGTTGACACTGTGGCCAAAAATATTGGGACATCCACACATTACACCTACAGGAGCATCGATGACATTCTATTTGAAGTTGCAGCTCAACCAGTTTCCACTCTTCCTTAAAGCGTTTTAATTTTGGGGTAGGTATGGGAATTTTGGCCCGTTTATCAAGACTGGCATTCGCGTGAGCATTACTCAACTTCAGACCCTGACTCCCAATCTCTATTTTTATCAAGTATTTGACAATGTTGTTTTACACTAAACGTACCCAGCCACGCCTTTACGCAATTACACGGATATCCTGCACTGTTCATACTGTTCAAGGAGGAGGAACATCTGTCCTCACAGGGTTTCTACATTAGAAACCAACATCACCAGGCAGATTTGTGGCCATCGTCACTTCAGCTTGTTTTTTGGGGGGTTAAGTTCAGGGACATTGTAAACCTGCTTTGAGAGAATGTACTATCGTACAAAGATCCATGTAAATAAATAATTGTCAACCTTACTTTATCCAATGGAATATGATTCTGTTGAAACAGAGGAACTTGACCAGTGTCGCGGTGGGTTCCATCCACTGGAGAACATTTCAGGCGCTGGGCGGATACACCGGGGACAGAGTGCCATTCCATATCAGTGAGAAACACTCACACAAACCTAGTATAAGGGGAATTTAAAATATAGCAATTTAAACAGCTAATTCACCATGAAGCTATATTTGGACGATGTGAGGAAACTGGAGAACCCGGAGGAAACCCACACGAAGGAAACCCACGCAGACAAAGAGAAATAGTGGACCCGTCACCAAGATTGGAATTCAAACCTGGATCCTCAGTGCTGAAAGGCGGACATGCCGCCAACGTCACAATATTTTTTTATTCCAGATAAAACGCCGGCCACTCAATGAAGATGGGTCCCTCCTCTGATCCTTGGTCCTCACAAGTTGCTCTTTTCCTGCTTTGAGATAATGCACAATTATAAAAAAGCACTATACACACAAATAAACCTCAACTTATCTAATACAGTAGATTGTACTGAAAAAGTACAATAGAGCAACAGATGTGCTGTAATGCACGGATTTAAGTCCGGTGGAGCTTATGGGCAGATGCTGGACAGGTTACTGTGGGTGTGGGATTTCGGTGGTTAGTGTTAAGCTCAGTCTGAAGTCCAGGTTCACTGAAGTTACTAATGTAAGACCCTGAGCAGCATCAATGCAGTGACACCGACCAAGTTGGTATTGTATTGACTCGTAAGTTGCTATAAAAAAAATAATAAATAAATAAAGTAAATCACAACATGTAAGTGTACGCTCGAGCAGCTGTCAGATATCAGGGATTAACAAAACAATATTAATGCTGAATTGACTGTTTCTGTCTGAAATAAATAAGTTTCTTTATTAAGTTAACATTACGATTAGATTTTCAGGGATTTCTTTTCAAACAACTAAAGTATATGAAATTACACAAATGATTTAAATCATCTGAAAGACACTTGAATGAATCTAAGATGACAATATCCATTGAAGATAAACATTCAGGACAAATACCAAAACTTAGTTTATGTACAACCTAAATCTTTATTAGTACAAATCAAAATACTTAACAGAAGTACAATGCCCCCTGGATGCTCAGAGAACGTGTTGTCACAAGGTCACCAAAAGCAAAATTACAGTCATAAAGTCGACCAGAAGTGTACATTAACAGAAACCAAACCGTACTTATATCAATAATAATAACAAAATCAAACCACAGAAGTAAAGTGGAATTTCGTGCTACTGTACAAGGAAAGCGGCACTGCAAATCCTAACTCCATTAATATTTTGGTCGTGTGTATAAACAGGTGGCAGACTAGTGTTTAAACACAGAAGACTAATTTAAGACATAACTGGATACACTCTGTCTGCTCATATTCACAGGTGTAGGTTAAATTCTATATAAAGTATTCATTTATCTGGCAGTTTATAATATTTTAATATATTAAAGATCGTAAGATTTAAATAGTTTTCATGCTAAAGTTAATGGTGTTAGAGTGTAAAATCATCCTGGTTGAGAGTCATAATCAGCTGAAAGGGGAGGGAAAATAACCTTTACTACACACGTCCATTGAGTTACATTGAAAAAGAAGGACATGCGTATCAGTAGTGTTAATCATGAACAGTACAGTAACTACATTCTGCATTCATGAGGACCGATAATTTCACAAGAAACGCTAGATTACCTGAAAGACAGAAAGCTTCCCTCATAAGTCACTGGTCTGTACCAGTCAGGTGGAATGAAACGAGTGAGAAATGAGGCTTGGTCGCGTCTACATCTGAAGGTAAGGGGGGCAAAAGGAAGACCTTGGGGAGAGAGAGAGGTGGGACGGCTCCTTCATATCCTCACTAACAAGTGCCTTCTACGCGTCGACAATTCTAGGTGACGTTATCCTTCATCACTAAATATATACAGTACATTTCCAGAGGACCTTGAGACCGAATATATCAGGATAAAAGAAAGAAGCGGGTTGCGCACAATGGGATGTCACGAGTTGCATCGCTCCTTAAAAACAGTAAGAAAACGAAAAGAGTGGGCGTACGGAGGAAACAGGACGGCAGGTTTTTAGCAGGACACCTCCATGGTTTGTGGTCGCGTCTGGATGTCGTGGCTCGGCCCGGCGCCCTCCGGCGGGGAGTTGTGAGTGCGGCTGCGTGCGCCTTCCACGGAGTTCATGCTGGAGGCGGAGTGGGTGCGAGAGCGCGCCAGCCGCGTCATACTGGCAGTGGGCACTGAGGAAGAGAGCGAGAGATAACGGAGGGTGGAGAACAGGATTAAAATCATGAAACGGCGAAATGAAATCTGTACAGATTGTAAAAGTGCAGCTTGGAGGCGGAGCTGAAAAGGGGCTATTAGTTGCAGTCGCGTTGGAAGCATCCGTTTGTGATAGATGGTGGTTCTGTATCAAGGAGAATAATGAGTATCCTTATAAGGATTCTTCACAAAACAAGTGAAGGTCCCAGGTCAGTGGTACTCAAGGACACTTGCACTCTGTTGTGATTTCAGCTTTGGACTCACCAAGTTACTGCGGTCTGATTTGGCTAAAGTCGGAAGTTGCTTATTAAGTGTCGCTACAATATATGATTTATTTTATCGATTATTTTGCAACGTGTCGACCACGCACTGCACAGCTTGATCTCGGGTGCGTTAGTGTGTCTTTTCTATTGTAACTAGAGCATGCACAAATTCTCTTAATTATTCATAAGTGTGTTTTGAGCAGAACGTGCAATAAACCAATCAGCATGTTGCTTGTGGCACTCTGACTTTGGTGGATTGCTATTTCAGCGGTGCAGCTACCGGGACTCAGTGTGCTGGTCCATGCGGTTCTCCATATTACTGTAAATGGAGAACACAGGGAAGTGTCTAATGCCACTGAACGCTATTAAATATTACTGCGTTGGTACTCAGAATGCAGATACATAATCTACACTATACTCTGTGTTGATTCATCGCCAAAATAGCAATAAACGCCTGACTGTTCACATCTCTCTAAGTTGTTTTCAGTCAGAGGTGCAACGAGTATCATAATGCACCTTGCACAGGGTGTAAGATAGAGCCCACTATGTGACAGCCACCCGTTTCCCAGGGTTTGGACCTCTTGATTAAAGCTTCAAGACGTGGACTGATGAGAACTCAGACCATAATTGCAACCCTCCTGTAACCTAGTGAAACGCAATTCTAAATGATCGCAAATTCGCAGTCATTAACCAAACTAGCCTTACTAAGTTTATGTTAAAGAAATTCAGTTATGCTAATTAACGCGAATGTGATGATTAGATGGCCACAGAGGTTTGTTTTTTGGTGTATGACGTACGAAAAAGCAAATTGAGTGTTGTTTTTAATTCTACATCATGACTTTTAGTATTATGTTCTTAACGTCTATATCAAGTTATTTTCTGATCACATCGATGACAATTTTTCTAAAAAAGCAAAATTTTGGCAGGTTTTTCTTTGACCTAAAATAACAATAACTGCCAGCCGTGGAAGTTTGAGGGTAAAACTAAGTGTATTTCCTTAATAGTTGACCAATTTTTTGGAATAATATAGTTTTATGGTCTGAACAGCATCATCGGAAGTCTTGGGGAAATTGACATACTGACGTTTTTGGAATTTGGGAGAGAACCTGAAGAGTCCATAAATGAATTCCACACAGACATAGGGAGGACATGGAGACAGACTGTGGACGCCAATCAGAAAACAAACCCAGGACCGTGTGGTGGTGAAGTGGGATTTCACTTTACTGTACCACTTTAATTTTTTTGAAAACCAATTATTGGATATTAAGTGGAATATTTTGTTATTACGGATATTTAAAGTTTTGCATACAGCATACGCACTGTTTTGAGGGAAGGGTATCATAACCTGGAAAACTTGTACAGTACTGAACCCGAAGCATCACAAGATTAAAGTTAAAGCCACTCAAATTAAAAACTAATACTTATATTAGTGTATAACTGAATCAAGCCAATTGTGGCTTGATGTCCGCCATGAGTTTTCCCATCTGTGGCCATAAGATCAGCACCTCAGGATTAACCCATTGCAGCCATACTTTTGTCATTATTCTCACATGAAAGAAAAATAATCCCGGTCTGACTGAGATTCCATTCATTTTTACTGTGGCCGGAAAAATGAATACTCGGGAGTTGCATGTAGAAATGCAGGGACTTTATGTAGAAATGCAGCATGCAGAAGAGCTCGGCTTAACGGCTTAACATTTTGCATTTAGAAGAAAAAGGAATAAAAGAAACATCGCTGTGATATTCCGTCCCCAGTATGTTCACACGCAACATTAACCAAAAGGAACAAAACAAACGACAAAAAAACAGCATATTGGAGTTATGACCAAAGAATCATGCTTTTAAGACACTGTGATAAAGAGACAAATCGAAACAAAGAAATGAGTGGGACTGGCAGAATGACACAAGCTGACAAAGAAAGAAGAGCAAGACAGAGATGCTACATGAACAGACAATGAAAGGACTTCGGTAGTGCAGCCTAAAGTGTTGTCTGAACTCCTGGTACCTGCTTCGCTGTTCAGGTGGCTGAGGAGCACATGAGGGACTGTTCACGTTTGAAGGAGGGGTCAACGAGAAAGGAGAGAGCAGAGAGATGAGGGAAACAGATGTTACATGTAGGACTCTTTAAGACTGAAGAGAAGAGAGATTAGCAGGAGTAAGAGTGAAAGTCCCAGTGTCTGAACTGTAGCCATCTTCATGCTAAAAACAAACCCTTGACAACAAATGACCTCTCACACAGAATCTACTCCTGACTGCCGGCTAACACTAAAATCTAACGAATAATATCATTTAGACATGGAACATTATATGATGGACCTGCCAAGACCCTCAGGGTGAGCAGCGGAACCGCAGGTCCTGATATTTCTGCTTTTCTGAGTATGCTTCAATTGAAAAACTCCAAATAAAAAAACTAGTAAAGATTTTTTTAGATGCTGCCCAATTATGTGAAAAAAGGGGGGAGGTTGTTCTCATGCCCTAATAGAGTTTCTTAAATCTGGTACAAGTGAACCCCACTTTTTAGTGCTTTGAAAAACTCAATTGTGACGGGAACGCAGTGACATTTGCACCCTTTATGAGCCGAAACATCACATGCCAAAGGGAGAGAGAGCAAACACGAGCTCATGGCATTTACAACACCAGCCAAATTCTGTCTCTGTCATTTGACCCAGGTTTCCACACCAAATGTAACTAAGTGAGAGCGAATGAGAACAGGAGCCGGGATTTGGTCGGTGGTGTAAATGCCCTGTGCTCACTATCCTGCAGCTCTAATCTAGCTCCGACTTCTCCACCAGCGCTTCTGCTACACCAATTTAACTCAATAATGAGCTGGTTATGAACTAAGCAGTTAAAAATATTTGCTTTGGTTGTCATTTATTGTGTTGCTTTCATTGTATTTTTATTGTCATTATTATTGTAATGCTATGGAAATATTGTATTGCATAGGGTCTGATCAATAAAGCTATAATATTAAGGTGTTTTAGAGCAAGGAAAATACTAAAAGGGCAAGACCGTGAGCAGGAGAGAGAATGCTGCCCTAAACAATAACAGAATAACAACAGACTCTATGGACACTTACACCAAGTAATACCCCTAAACTCGCTTGCGGTAAATAAGTGTGAGTGTGTGCATTCTTTTCTCAAGGTGTGCTATGAATCACCATGATTTTGTCTTAAAAGGTCTGGAGAACACACTAACTCACAATCACAGCTGAGGGAATTCACCAGGGGCACAAGCAGCTGTTTGAAGCGAACTTCTGAAAGCTTACATTCAGTCTGCACACACACTGCTCATTCAAATAAAGTGCACTAATGAAGCATCACTCACAAGCTGCTGATCTAAAGAGCAATGTCCGCTATGAGAAGCAGACCTCGAGAAAACTGGCATATGACAGAAAAGTCCCAAACGTTTCTAAAATGAACCAATCAACTCACAAACCCACATGAACAGCCCATAACTTTTCCATACAAACAAGCTAAAAGTCCCTACAGAGAATGCTGGGAAATAAAAAAGAACAAATCTTACAAAGAGTGGATGTGCGCTACAAAATAAAGAATTGAATAATTATTGGCAAAATCTGGACCGCATTTTCTATAATTTTACATATTTATTTTTATAAGATTATCTCTATAAGCCGTACACAAACACAGTTTTTTTTTTTTTAGAATTTTCATATTGTTAAGTATATTCTGTTGGCTAAAGTCAATTAAATCATAAATAATTAATTTTTTTTTTTAAATAGCCACCCTTTGCTCTGATTACTGCTTTGCACACTGTTGGCATTCTCTCAATGAGCTTCAAGAGGTAGTCACCTGAAATGGTTTTCAGTTGTGCCTATAAGGGTTAATTAGCATAATTAATTAGAATGCCAACAGTGTGCAAAGCAGTAATCAGAGCAAAGGTTGGCTATTTTGAAGACACTAGAATATAAAACATGTTTTTAGTTATTTTACATTTTTTAAGTCCATAACTCCTCGTGTCTTCATTCATAGTTTTGATGCCTTCACTGAGAATCTACAAAATAAATAGTTGTGAAAATACAGACATCATCAAATAAGAAGGTGTGACCCCAATGAAGGAGTGGTTCTGAACATGGTGACCACAGACCCTTTTTTTCTGTTCTCATCCTTTCAGGCTGATGTTTGTCACTTTTGCATTTTATCAGTTCTCTCACCATAGAGGTAGCATGACCTTCAGAAATCAGGCAATGGCTTCAAGAAAATAGCCGCTCACCTGCAGATGCCCTTATCTACAGTCAGAGCAATATTTATAAAGTTCCAAGCAACTGAAACCTGCCACCATGCACAGTGAGAAGGACGGTAAGAAGTAAAAAAAAAAAAGTCTCCAAAGCTCACTGTAAGAGATTTGAAGCAAATGGCAGCATCTTGGGGTTACGAGGTCTCCCAAACAACCATCAGGTGGTATCTACATGCTGTTTGGGAGGCATGCAGGGAGAAAAAAATTTTTTAGGTTATACTCATAAGCACAAGTGGTGTTTGCCAAGCAGTTCTGGAAATTTAACTGGGACCATGTGCTTTGGTCAGAAGAGACCAAGATGGAGCTTTTTGGCACCAAACACTCTGCTGCAACACCAAGGGTTGTAAGGACACATGGGATTTTCAATCAGAATCTGGTGGCCTCAGCAGAATAATGACTATAAACGTGGCCAAATCTACTCAAAAACGGCTCATAAGGCACAAAATCAAGCTTTCCTCATGGGAATCTGACACATTATAGACATTCACAAAACAAAAAAGCTAAGGAATGAATAGTTTTCGCCACTAGCATGTTTTTAAGAATTTCTACATGAGGCATGAAGAGAAAATACAAACTCGGGACTAAAAGAACATCTGCCTGTCCAAAAATCACACCAAAAAACAGTTTTTTCTGTCCAGTAAGAGAGATAATTACTACAGTACTCCCTCACCCCAGTTATGTACAGCGACCACTATTTGGTCAACTACACAACTCTTTAAAAAAAGTGATCTAAATCCTAAACAGGTACACGGTAACATTCGCAAATGTGCATAATAACCAGTTATGTGCATAAACTCTTAATAAAAGGAGAACATGCAAAAGTAATTCAAAGACAATTTTTTCCAACATCAGTCTAATTTTAAAAATTGAATTAAATAATAACTAGATTGTATTGACACGATTCAGCAGGTGATACAGTTTATACCTAATAAAATACAGGTTTCTATAACAATACGAGTGATTATATTATGTAATGGAAAAAAAGAGAGCGGAAAAATGAGTGCGAACGTGCGAGAGAGAGAGAGGGGGGTGTTTTCCACACAGGCCATGCAGCACAGCATTCTAAACAGACTAAGCTGCTGTACTTACACCCTGAAGCTCGCATCACTGCACAGCCACACAGGAGACAAAATCGCTTGTTAGTATGAGAGTGGGACAGCAAGGCTGACTTAGTCACAGAGCAACTTCCATTAAACCCGATGGGGCGAGCATTTCCTCAGACTCTGCTGTTATTCCATTTACAAACATCGGGAGAAAATGAGCTATTCGTTTGGTTTTAGGGCTGAGTTTGTTAAAGCGTGTGTAAAGTGTTGAAGAGAAAACATTCAGAGGGCACCATGAAGAGTCGATGAGATTTGGGCATCAAGATAATAAACTGACATGAGTGTGTGTGTGTGAGAGAGTGTGTGTGTGTGGAGTTGCGTCAGTGGAAAAAGATTGCTGAGGTGAAGTTTTTCTGACAGTGCGGTTTGCAAAAGACAAGATGTTTTAAAGACAGAAGCACATCACAGACACTTTAGACAAATAGTTACAATTAAACTCAGGTTTAAAGATGAGAGAAAAAACAGAACACTTAAATATGGGACTTTGGGACTCAATCAAGAAAACAAATATTTTACGGATACTCACTGTAACCCATTCCCTGAACAAAGTACTTGAAGGCCTCAGTAAGTTTCCCAGGCTGAAAAATAAAAAAGGTGGAATGCAAGGTCAGTGAAAATTTCAAAACAATGAACGACGTGATTTAAGATATTCATTCATTATCTTCCGCCTATTCCTTAATGAGGGTCGTGGGGGGGGTTCCCCATGCCCATCCAGGGGAGAACATCTCGGGCACTGGGCAGATACCCTCAGGACAGTGTGCCAATCCATCGCTGGGTACACACTCACTCACACAGTCACACACACACATACACACACTATACAGGGCAATTTAGAG
>JAOUQT010312962.1:0-14823 GCA_025769995.1 Xyliphius kryptos | reverse complement strand
GCAAGTATAGTGGAGTAGTTTGCCATTGCTTTCTCCACCCCTCCCCATTTATCCGGGCTTGGGACCGGCGTGCAACTATGTCCAGTTTCACGGCTCCATGATAGATAAGAAGTGAAAATAATAACTGAGCATGAAAAGTTTCTAGGTGTTAAATGATGTATTGAACATTGACTACTTTTTAAACAGTTTCTTGCGTCATAACTGTCTGCGATTTCAGGCCTATTGGTGGTTTTACCGGAATAAAGACAGTAGATTTTGAATGTGGTTTGTTCTTAACGGAGTTATGATTTATTAAAAGTAAAGTAATTTCGTTTGTGAAAAAAAAAACCCTGAACATTTGCCGAATGTGTAATATCAAACTTTACCGAGCTACAAATGTGTAAACAAACCAGTAGCTCCTCATGATACTCTGTACCCTTAAAGTAGCTCTGAGGGACAAAAAGGTTGGTGACCCATGAGTTCGAGGATAAATTAAATCAGGGTGTGGTAGATCAGTGGTTAAGGTGTTGGGCTATTAATCTGAAGGTTGTGGTTTCAATTCCAAGGTCAGTGACCACTGTGGGTCCTTCAGCAAGACCCTTAACCCTAATTGCTTCAGGGATGCTGTTTCAAACCTGTGCTCTGACCAAGTTTTGCAAATGCAAAATGAGTTAAAGAAGCATCTTGACCTGATGAAACTGGACTGAATTCTGATTAAATACCCACTGTTCTACACTAGGGTGGCACAGTGACTCAGTGATTAGCACGTTCGCCTCTCAGCGCTGATTCCCGGTTCAAATCCCAATCCATGTTCTCCCAGTGTCTGTGTGAGTTTCCTCCCACAGTCCAAAAACATGGATTCAAAATTGGCTGCTCTAAATTGCCCCTATAGTCTGTGTGCATGTGACTGTGGTGACTGAGTGTATGCCCAGTGATCGATTGGCGCCCTGTCCTGGGTGTATCTGCCGAGTTCCCGAGAACGCCATCAAGATTGGAATTCGATCCTCAGGGCAGTGAAGTGGACATTCTAACCATTACAGATTAATATCGAATCTATAATTTAATCCCATACTGGGGTTTCCCCATACCCATACAGGTGAGAGGGTTTCTGAAAGAAGATGCACCCAAGACAGAGGTCTAATTCAACACTGGACACACACTCATTCACATACACACACATTATATAGGGGCAATTAAGAGTGCGCAATTTACCTTGAATCCATATTTTTGGACTAAGGGATGAAACTAGAAAACCCAGAGGAAACCCACGTGGACACAGGGAGAACATGGAAACGCCACCCAGATTGGGATTCGGATCTGAATCCCTAGCACTGAGAGGAAAACATGCTAAGCACTACGGCCCTGTGCTGCCCTCATTGGAGTTGATTTGCTGATGCACATTCGCTGACAGTGTAATTTGTTTTCATGTAAATGCACCTGCGAGTACAACCTGCATGGGCACATTTGCATCTCAAACCACAATAAGTGTACACTTTTCATATTTCTACACACGGGACGGTGGCTCTCTGGCAAAGCAGCCAAAATCAATCACTGCTCCATTATCTCTGGCGAAGCCTTTTATATGCAATACAAATGAACCCAGTGAAAAACTCAATCATCATCCTCCAGAATTACCGGTTGCTGATGGATGAAAGACAAGCTGTACGTCTGAAACGGCAGTGGATGTATGCGTTGCGTTGCATAAACTAGGACACGATTACCTGGTTCTAAAAACTATTTAACAATATCTCTGAGCCGAATTGAACGATCTTTGGTAGGCCATCAACTGTGCACTGCGCAGCCTGATTTCGGGAAATTCAGTGTGTCTTGCAAATCATAACAATGGGACAATTAGACAAAAGGCATGTACTAACACTCTTAATTATTTATGGATGTGCTTTTGGTGTAACATACCATAAACCAGTCAGTGTCTCAAAAGTCAATCCCTTTACAAGCAAGGTGTATTCTGACTAGCAGATTTCCATTTCTACCGGGACTTTTACTGTGACTTGAGAACACAGTATATTGTAGACCAGTGTTTCTCTATTTTTTTTTTTCCTCTTAGCTCTTTTAAGGAATCAAAACAAAAAGTTCAAGATTTAGCAGGCCATCAAAGAAAAAGAGCCGAAACACGATTGAGTTAAGAAGGAAATCATTAAACAATATGCATCAAGATCGCTGAATTTGGCCACGTGTACGGATAGTCGCCATCCATAATAGGTTCCATTGTGGTGAAAACGGAAGCAGTAAAGAAGTCTAATGTAGGTGTTGAAGGTCAAAAGGTGTTGGAAGAGGTAAAAAAAAAAAAATATTTTGAATTTGGATTAATCAAAAACATTTAGACGTTGACAAATGTAAATGTCGTTCTGTTGAATATATATTTTTAAAGAAAATACTGTATACGTATATAATTTCTGTTTTCAGTGTTAAACATTACATTTATTCTCTATAAAATGTGTTTTGAGTTTTTAGAACGAAATCATATTGAAATAGGTGCCTCAGTTTTCATTGATTTCTGATTTCACTTTTAGGATTAGCAACGAAAACAAGGTTTTTTTTTACTCGTCTTTTATCCTAAAAAGAGACTGAGACAGGCGTGATGACACGCACAGCATTCTCGTTGCCATGGTAACCACTATTTATTTACCAGTTTCCCTTCACTTTAAATTTGTGATGACATTTGGAAGGCAAAATGACAAAACGCAAATATAATTCTTAAACAATTGCTGTTATATGCACATGTATGTTTAAATGTGTTTTAATCCAAAGTTTAAAAACTTGTATTTCATTTAAAATAAAGGCAATTTATTTAAAAATAATAATGTATTTGGTTTGTATTCTACAAAAGTGGGTTGCAACTTTATGACCGTGAGAAAAAGTGGGTCCCAAGCTGAGACCAGTTCCGAACCCTTGATGTAGACTACGAATATGCATACTATGTACGAATGCAGTGATATTTAATCGCATTCAGTTCTATTCCACGTTCAGGGGCGTTGAACAGCGCCTGTGTTGATCATTCCCTACCAAGACAGCAACAGACGTCTGACTAAATTGATTCCAGGCCGTGGTGCACCTGTGGTTCCTATCATCAAGATAGTAATACACCAGAAATGTACCTGAAAACATATCATTTTGAGATGACCATGCCAGTCAGAGGATATATATTTCACAAGCAGCATTGGGATTTACTTAAATTTTCCAATTTAAGACGCGTGAAAATAGACAGATTGTTAATTGGGTGTAAGATAGCAATGAGCATCGCAACTGGTGTTAAGATACTGCTCTTATGTCCAAAAAGATGGATGCATGGATGTTAGGTTGTGCTAGCTTAGTAGTTAGAGTGTAGGGCTATCAACCTGAAGGTTGTGGATTCAAATCCCGAATCCAATAAAGTTATCAATGTGGGTCCTTGAGCAAGAACCTTAACCCACATTGCTTCAGGGCTGCTGTATTAACCCTGTGTTCTGGCTCCGACCAAATTGTGATAATTGTAGGTTGCTTTGGATAAAATGACCTAATGTAATGTAATGAAGGGATTTTGTATTCAAAAACAGGCTTACCCAATTCATTTCCTGCCGGTGCTGCTGCTCCACTGATCTCCAGCTCCCCCAACATCTTCTCCACATGGCTGCTCGTGACACCCTGAGTTTTGGAGGTTGTCCGGTAACGCACAGCGTCTGCCTCTCCATTGGGTAGCCCGTTCGTTGGAACTCTGATCGGTGGCACGAACTGCAGACCCGCCTTTAAGCCTTTATAAATCACAGGTTTACTCATACGTTCAACAGATCCCTTTAATCCACCCTTCTTCTTCGGTTTGGGAAGAACACCCAGTCCCGGGCTGGGACTCCATCGGCCCGTAGTCCTTTTCTTTTTATGAATCTCCCCGTGGGATTTGGACGACTCATTAGCCTTCAGCTGGGGGCTGGGCTTAGCGGGTCTCGGGTGATGCCGATCTTGTAGATGGAGGCTGTTGAACTGATCAATGAACTCCTCACAGTGTAGAAGGTGGTGCTCGGGCTCCCATGTGTCCTCTTTGCTCCCGTAGCCTTTCCAACGTATCAGATATTCCCACTTGCCCTTTTTGTTCTTGCGCTTATCAACGATCCGCTCCACCTGAGAGAGAATGTCCAGCGATCAGTCCTTCAACCTCTATGTTTTAGAATTTAAGAGTATAATTTGGTTGGTGAATTGTTTATTGTCAGTTCTGCAGTGACACTGATGTGGTCAGGGGTTTTTAGTGCAGCAGTTCTGCTGTAGTTTCATTTAAACACCTCAGTCACAATGAGAATAATGCCAAAAAATACCTGCTCTGTGGCGCTGCTACTGGGGTCCTGAACATTAGAACAGAGTAAAGGGGACTAACCCACCAAGGGTCCCTTGTTTATTCTCTTTTGGTCAGGACAATCACAGAATATAACTTGGGTGGTGATTTCACAGTGACACTGATGCGGTGAGGGGGGGTTTAGTGCAGCAGTGCTGGTGTAGTTTCATTTAAACACCTCAGTGACAATGAGAATAATGCACCAACCAAATAATACCTGCACTGTGGTGCAACTATTTGGGTCCTGACCATTATAACAGAGTATACAATATGTACTGTAGTCCATACACAGATGGACCACAGTCTGTTATTGTAGAACTGCAAAGTCCATCTTTATAGTGAGGGGAACTGATAAAGTGGAGCAAAAATGGGGTGTGTCCAGAGTGCACTGAGCAGATAAGCACTAATAGCTCCCTATCTCACTCCTCTTTTTAACTGAACATCGACTTGCAAGAGCGTGACAAGAAAGACTGGGGCAATTAAAACCACAACCATCTGCTAAACAGCGGGTTTCAGACCAACAGGAGGTCAGAATACTGAGACGCCGTCAGATCTTCCCTGTCAACACAGACAGTTCTCATTTGCGTATAGCTCTTCTGCAGGCATTAATACGGCTGGTACATTTATTCTATTAAATATGCATAACATTACCCAACGATATATTGACGCCCTGTCCAGGATGTATCTTGCCCTCATGAAGTAAAGACATAAAAAGAAGATAATGAGATGAGAAGTTGTCTTCCCAATGTGTCTCAGGTGGTCTTGCTGGCCACAATCCCACAGGACATCGCCTCGGGACATCATCACTAAACACTCAAAAAAAGGTTTTATTTTTTGGATCATCAGAGCATAAATCAGACATTTCATTCAGCCGAGCTGTTGCTGAACCATGATGTGATGCGGATGTGAATCCCCAGTGCTGATGTCTTTCTAATCAGCTCCCTTAACTCCCACTGAGCTTCTGATTATAATGATGAATGCACCTTCACTTCAGTCTCAGCTGATGAACTCTAGTTCCTTATCTGATTATTGCCTTTTCGCATAGCTCCCATTTTTGGTCCAGACGGCGCCAAGGTGACGCTGAGCATTGTTCCTTAAGATTGTTTCAAAAATCTAAAGCTTCACTTCTAAAACTCTCAACTCATCTTATGATCTGACGCTAAATCTTCTACTAGAGTCAGGGGGGGCCTCATGCCCATTCAGGTGAGAACATTTAGGGCAGATACACCCTGAACAGGGTGTCAATCCATCATTGCTTTCTCATTCACAGAGGCACAAACACTAAATAGGGGCAATTTAGATAGAAACAATTTACATTGAATCAATATTTTTGGACAGTGGGATGAAACCAGAGAACCTGGAGGAAACTCCCACAGGCATGGGGAGAACATGGAAATAGGGCTGTTCAAATAGTTGGCAACATAAGTACAGTTGCTACGTGCTAATATGTGCCAGTAAAACAACCAAAGCTTTGGCAGTAAAGCACCATTAAGCTGGATGCCAACCACCATAAAAGAAGAAGAAGGGAACTAATGCTATGCCTTGCATAGCTCATGTGAAGTCATCAAAAGTACGGAAGCACTTTACAAATTCACAGAAGAGTTTTAGGTGTTTTTCACAATTTACACTCATTTTAAACGTTCTGATTATTTCACTTAAACTGCTGTTCCTGCATATTTATTCCGTATAACATCAGGAAAATCATACCTTTCCTAATAGAACAGGCTACTCAGTTGCTGGTCCAAGCCCTCATCCTATCCCGGCTCAACTATTGTAATTCTTTGCTGGTCTCCCAACTTCAACAATCAGGTCTCTCCAGCTGATTCAAAATTCTGCAGCCAGTCCAAGCAAACTCAAGTCACACCGTTGGCTTCCTGTACCTGCTTGTATTCAGTACAAGGCACTGACTCTGGCTTACAGGACAATCTCTGGATCTGCCCTTTACCGTCAATCCATCTTTTCTAAATACAATCCAAGTCGTTTACTACGCGCCAGTGATGATAGTTGCCTAGTGCTCATTCTTACTCCATGTTGTTCACCACAGCTAAATGGTGGAATAACCTTTACAACACCATCCGTAAAGCTGAGTTCTTCAGCATTTTTAAGAACCTTTTCAAAAGTCATCTCTTCCACAAGAACTTGTTATATTAAAAAATAAATAATAAAATTAGAAAAAGCCGCCAGTTTGTGTAATGTTTAGGTTCAAGGATACTACAGGTGTGGCTGTTTTTTCCTAAACTACTAACTTGTTATCTCATTTGTAAGTCGTTTTGGACTAAATGTAGGTGTAAAATGTGCACAGCTGATCTTGCATGGTCAACATTTCACACGTTGGGTGAAACAGATGTACATGGTAAGTTCGTAGAAAATTAATTTCTTTTTTTCACTCGATGTTACTAGAGCCTGCTAGAGTACTTAAAAACATTTAGTTTGTCTTTGCATACCTATAATACACTCACGTTTAGCGAACAAGCCTTAGCATACACCCCCCCCCCCTGAGTTTTCTCTTCCACCTTAAATGTGTCAGCTCGACAAGCAGTTCCAAAACAAATCGTAGGGTTAGTCAAGCTAACATTAGTTAACGTTATTGTTTCTTTTACTCAAGGTCACTAGATCCTGCTAGAGTAGTTAAACAAGATTTCTCTTTTTATTTCATTTATCTTACTCTTGAATTTAGCAGGGGGTTTTTTTGTATTCAATGTAGCCATACATTTATTTTTTCATGTGAGGTATTGGTAACAACCTTTGTTCAAAGACAGTTGGGTTTATTGAATAAAATGCTGGGTATTCATTTTGCTTCTTTTCCTTTTTATCTGATTAATAATCAATTAATTGATTATTTGATTATCAAAATTGTTAGTTGCAACTAGGGGTGTGCGATATGACGAATCCCCCAAAAAACTCGACATCGGTAATATGGACCCGTTTTGGATTTCCCCAATGTTGTGAACAGAGGTGGTTCTGACATCGGATGGTAACAAGACAAACCTTTTTAACCACTGAAAGAGGCGACATCCCAAATGATATGCTGAAAGTCATGTAGCCAGAAGAGTAGCTACACCGCAGCTAGCAAAGGCTAACGCTACAGTAGGACCAAGACAAACAACGCTAATACTGACATTTGAGAGGAGCACTGCATATGAGAAGACAAGTAAACGATAGAGAGGTAACAGCAGCAGTAACATTTTACCTAGCAAAGGATATGGTTTCTTTGGAAACAGTGGAAAACAAGAGCTTTCAAAAACTAATTGAAGTGGTTGACCCGATTCCCAGCCACTTTGGTTGTACAAAAGAATCGTGATGAAATCATTATCATGGAAAAAAAAAAAAAATCATGATATAATATTTTTTCCATATCGCCCACCCCTAGTTGCAGCCCTACATGGAAACCACCTAGATCGCAATTCAAACCTGGATCTCCTGGTAAGTGGCGTTTCTGTTCATAAGAGGGTAAAATAACGAGGACCAACAAAGTGTGTAGAGCAACTAATGGACTACAGATTGTGGAACCACGTAGCGCGTCAGTGTAGGAACGCAGAGATGTTTTTAAGTAAGTGGCCGGCAGCCGTACAGTGTACTAGATCGAGTGCTCCAAATACAGAGCCCTAATTAGGGCCTATCCTAGTGTTATTTGAATGCATCAATCATGTTATCTCTAACTCCCTTACAGACCTTCACACAGAAAGGCTCTATTGTGCACGTCACTTCAATTCATGTCCACAGTCAAAGCAGATGACAAAAAAAGTGGCATGCTGTAGAATTAAAGCAGCCGACCTAAATATATAATTAAAATAATCTATAATGCCATCGGCACACTAACTGCATGATTAAAATTACCAATCGTATGATTCAAAGTTTCTGTGCCAGTAGTGTCTTGAGCCAAACAGCTGTTATCCAGCCGACAGAGCGGCTGAGACCAAGGCTCCATACTGCTGCTAACTGAAGGTTCCGCGTTCCTGTCCCCACGGCCGACCCACACGGAGCTCAACATGCTTGTTGCTGCTGCATTATTTAAGTGAGTTACATAACCCCACACAAAGTGCCACGCTGGGAGGATCAGGATGATTAGACACAACACGAAGCAGACGCTCTAAAGGCATCACAGGAGACTTGAGAACATGCACAAACCAGCCATTTTAGTAGGTACAGCTTATTGTTCCTTTACTGATCATACAGAAGTTTGAAGTTCTACAATCACATTCTGTCGTCCATCTGTTTCTCGACATCAGAGGGACTGCGGGCCGGGTATGAACCCAGAAGTTAAACTATTGATTTAATTTTTTAGTTTATTTTAAGCAGTGGAACTTTTCTTGCCTTTACAATACAGGCTTTGCTGTGCAGTTCGCTTAAAGACCGATCACAAGATGGCTAATAGCACGCCTCAGCCAATCAAAAATGTGCAGATTCAGTAGCGCCGAGCGTGCAATGGCGAGGTATGAAACGGGAAGCAGAATGTTCTAAAAATAGTGCCAACACTAATATTACTCAAAATATGTTTTTTATTTTATTATATGTTAAATATAAATTATACACTTACTGTGCTGTCTGTAAAATCATGAATGACTACAATCTTTATATTTGTCAAAAAAAATCCCCAGTAAGTTTATTTATCCGAGTAAATCCACCAATAAAGATGGAATCAGACAGGGTCCGTGTATAAAATGTGATCAAAGCAGAAACACATCACTGACACAGGGATTCTACATATCCTAATTTTAAAAACTTCGATCCAACTATAAAACAGATTTGAAGTAAAAAAAAAATAACTGAGCTTGAAAAGTTGAAGTGTTGAATGCTGATTTGCATTTTTGTACCGTGACTGTACGTTTTAGATGGTCTTGTAGACGGGATTTTGATTGCAGGTTGTTCTCTACTCAGTTATGATTTATTCATTTATTTATTATCTTCCGCTTAATTCTCTACTTGGGTCACGGTGGGGTTGCCAATGCCCATCCAGGGGAGAACGTCTCAGGTGCTGGGCAGATACACCCAGGACAGGGCGCCAATCTGTCGCTGGGCCTGGTTATGGTTTATTAAAAGTAATTGTACAAAAAATGTATTTAGTTTGTAAGATTATTTTTTCTTCAAAATGTGAATATCTGCTGAATGTGGAATTTCAAACTTTGCTGACCAACAGTACAGGCCAAAAGTTTGGACACACCTTCTCATTCAATGTATTATTTTATTTGATTTCTTTTTTTCACAACTATTTACCTTGTAGATTCTCACTGAATGTATCAAAACTATAAATGAACACATGAGGAGTTATAGACTTAACAAAAAAAGGTGAAATAACTGAAAACATGTTTTATATTCCAGAGTCTTTAAAATAGCCACCACTTGCTCTGATTACTGCTTTGCACACTCTTGGCATTCTCTCAATGAGCTTCAATGGTGTTCAGGTGTGCCTATAAGGGTTAATTAGTATAATTAATTAGAATTCCAACAGTGTGCAAAGCAGTAGTTAGAGCAAAGGGTGGCTATTTTGAAGAAAAATAGAATGCAAAACATGTTTTCAGTTATTTCATATTTTTGTTCATTTATAGTTTTGATGCCTTCAGTGAGAATCTATGATGTAAATAGTCATGAAAATACCAAAAAACGTATTAAATGAGAAGATGTGTCCAAACTTTGGGCCTGTACTGTACAAATGTGTAAATGAACCAGTAACTCCTGATAATACTCTGTACCCTTAAAGTAGTTGCTGTGTCTGATCCACTCAATACACACCAGTACCATGTCTGTAGCACTGAGAATCATCCACCACCAGGGGTTCTGGTCATCGAAGAACACACTAAAATGGGCTAACAAAGCATGAAAAACAGATGGACTATAGAATGTACTTGAATGTGTAGTAGCTACTCAGGTCTCCACATTTCTTACACAATGTCTTTAACCCTTTTCAGTCTGGCTTTAGGTGCAGTCACTCCAGTCACTGAGACTGCACTGCTTTTAGTGGTTGACTCACTTAAATTGGCCAAATCTAACTCCCAGTCCTCTGTCCTCATCCTGCTGGACCTTCGCTGCTTACGATACGGTAAATCATCAGATTCTACTGTCCATTCATTTCAATCTTGGCTTCTCTGGTATGACATTTTAACGGTTCCGGTCTTATCTAACAGGCAGAATCTTTCTAACCCTCAACAAGTAGTTACTGGAGTCCTGCAGGGCTCAGTACTTGGACCGCTCCTCTTTTCATTATACATGTCATTGCTGGGCACCGTCATTAAGGCACATGGTTTTTCTTACCATTGCTGTGCTGATTACACTAATTTGAGTGTCTCATCACTAGCTTCATTTGGCTTTTCCCTGACAACCTATCAATCTAAAATCGGATATCAGCCTGCCTCAACGACACATCTGTTTGGATGAAGGCCCGTCATCCTAAATTAAATCTGGCAAAGATTGAGCTGACACAATTCATCACAACCTGAACCTGAACCTGAACCAAATTGAGGGTTCCACAATCTCTCCTAATGACTCGGTCCGTAATCTTGGTTTTTCAATTGACAATCACCTTAAACTTTCAGATCAGGTCACAAAAACTGCCCGTTCCTGCAGATTCATTCTGTATAACATCAGGAAAATCAGACCTCTACTAACAGAACAGGCTACTCAGCTGCTGGTCCAAGCCCTCATCCTATCCTGGCTTGACTATTCTAATGCTGTGCTTGCCGGTCTCCCAACTTCAACAATCGGAACGCTGCAATTGGTACAAAACTCTGTAGCCCGACTCGTGTTCAACCAGCCAAAGTGAACTCATGTCACTCCATTACTCATCTCGCTCCATTGGCTTTCTGTAGCTGCTCGCATTTAGTACATGATACTGACTCTGGCCTACAGGACAGTCGCTGAATCTGCCCCCTCTTACCTTCAGTCATCTTTACTAGGTACACTCCAACTCGTTTACTACGCTCTAGTGACTATTATCGCCTGGTGATTCCAACTCACCGAAGGGCCAATTCTAACTCTATTTCATTCACCACTGCTAAATGGTGGAACGACCTTCCTAAGAACATCTGTAAGGCTTTTTCAAGAAACTTCTCAAAACCCATCTCTTCCACAGACATTTGCTATAAAAAAAAATAAAATAAAAAGAAGATCGCGCCAGATTGAGTAATGTACAGGGTTAATGGTGCTGCAATTTAGCTGTTTTTTCCTAAAAATACTGACTTATGTTGTTGCCTCATTTATAAGTCAATTTGGATAAAAGCGTCTGCTAAATGACTAAATGTACATGTAATTGTAGAACTACAATGTGCTACAAACACAAACTACAAACACAGGATCTGGGGCATGTCCCATGCTCCTCACTTAGACATGGACAGTTCTGTAAACTATGCTCCAATAGAGGAGCCGCTAGAGTGGAACTGGCTCCACCTAGTCTCTCGGTATTGTTAATGCAATCTTTTATTTTTTCCCCCTATAAAGGGCACAAGCTCACTGAGGTAGACCTCATTGCGCTTGATCTATATTAAGAGCAGCGGCACCTCTGAGGAATCATCTCGCGATATGTGTCCTGGTATTTTATCACTCATTCATTCTCTATATTCCACTTAATACTCTAGTGGGGATTCCCATGCCCATCCAGAGGAGAATGCTCTGGGAGCTAATTGCTGGGCACAAACTCAATCACTCACAAACACACCCACACACTATAAGGGCAATTTAGAGCAGCCAATTTACCTTAAATGCATGTTTTTTGACTTTGGGAGGAAGCCAGTGAGAAACAAACGTGCTTACCACTAAGCCACTGTGCCCCCAAGATTGCATCATATTTATCATATTGATTTTATTATATTTATGTCTTTTATGGTTCTTTAACAGATTTCCCATTTCCCAGATTTACCAACATGCTATACACAGTAACAGAAACCATGCGCATATTAAAGATTAATATTTGAAAAGCCAAAACTGTGCAGTTCCTCTCACAAGCAGATGCATATGACAATCAAATCGTTCGGAGGCATCCATCATCGGTGGTAACCAGCGCAGACACCCATACTCTGGCTCCTTCCTCCCAATCAGAGGCACAGCATCTATGTGGAGGGGGTCGTTTATCTGCACGATTTTTGCAGGACGACTGGAAATCATTTCAAAGTCCAGCGCTGGTTTAATTGGTTTAAAAATAGAGCCAGAGAGCCGACGAAGCCAGACATCGATTACTGGCTGCTCCATTAAAATCAGGGTTCTCGCTAACATCGGCACGTCCGCCCCTTAGCGCTGGGGATCCGGGTTTGAATCCTGATCTGGGTGAACTGATACACATTGTATTCATGCAATGGATCCTTTCCATGTAAGTTTGCATTTTCTCTCAATGTCTGTTTGTGAGTCATTAAGAGAGACTAGTTCAGAAATTTGTCTTGTATTCTAATAGCACTGGGCCTTAATGAGGGTAGTGTATTTGAAGCACTCAATCTAGTGTTCCTAAACTGATTCACACGGTGCTTTTACACTTACAATCAGGAGTGCATTTGTTGCTCTACACCAGAGGTCAATAATAGGTGGACCGCGGTCCGGACCCAGATGTTTTTCACTACCGACCCGGACTGATCAAAGGCCAAAGGTGCTCCTAAGAGATTTGTGCAGATTCGGGAGCCCAAGCACAGGCGAGGTACGAAGCAAGAAGCAGTTAGGGAATAAACTGAGTCAAAGAAAGGCTAATTCAGATGGCATCCTCAAAAAAACAAAAAAAGAAAAAAAAAAGAAAAAACGAAGGTGAACACTGAGAGAAACAGGAGAGCGAAATAAACTTTTTAGATGTAAAATTGAGTTAACAAGAACACTGCTATTAGCCCACATTTTATGATGCACTTTTTTCAAAAGCAATCTATTTCTTTAATGTAACTTATGTTTTTACTTGAAGGGAAAAATATGGTTAAGTTTTATAAATTATTTATTCAGTTCAGGGGTGGGACGATGGATTAGTGGTTAGTACGATTGCCTCTCAGCGCTTGGCCTAAAACCTTTTCCCCTGGATGGGCAATGGAAATCCCACCGCGACCCTAGAATGAATGAAATTAATTCAGTTCTGCATTTAAAACAATAAATATTGTTAAGATATATTTGTCTTTTAGTTGCTGATAGAACTACTATGGTAGGGTACCGGATATGGCAATAAATCATATCACAAGTTGATGATAAAATGATGACGGTCGGCACATTGGACTGATGAAATGCCCTCTAACTGGACCTACTGAATTCTAATTAAATACCCCTGGTCTATACACTTTGCTGGACCTCTTTATTTTACCCTATAATGATCAGAGACACAACAAATCAGAGGATCCAGGCTCCAATCACAATCTTGGTGGAGGTTCCATGTTTCCAGTGTCTTTTACCTCCCACAGGCAAAAAACATGGATTCAAGGTAAATTGTCCATATATTGTGTGCGTTTGTATGTGTGTGTATGTGTGTGTGTGTGTGTGTGTGAGAGAGAGAGTGTGAGAGAGAGAGACTTTTGACAACGCTGAGAGAGAGAGAAAGTGTGTTCCCAGCAATAGATTGGCACCCTGTCCTAGGTCTGCCCAGCACCCGCAATGTTCTATCCTGGATGGGCATGGGAGTATGGAATTAGTGAATCAGACACAGCCCTGCTGCTGGAAACTTGCTGGCCTGAAAATGACCCACCACCTAGAAAGAGCTGCCAGAATCCTGTAAAATAACAAAGAGCCCATCACCTTCATTTCTTCAGCGTGGGTCCAGCATTGTTCACCAGTGGCTGCAGAAACGCATTTTCTCCAGCTTCTTTCTCCTCGCACCGCATTTTACCATGAGCTTGTGGAGGTAATAAACATGCAAATGAGCTGTCACCTAAAGTAAAGCTGAAGTGAAGAAACCCTGGTGTCTGTGACTGGTCGAGAACCAAACTCAACTCAGTTAAACATAAACATTCGGAAATAATCGGTGTGTTTGTTGCTGATATTTTAAATCATCAAACAATCATCTTATATAGGATGGTAGTGGTCAACACTTCCACCTCTCAGCACTGAGAATCCAAGTTCGAATCCCAATCAGGGTGGAGATTTCATGTTCTACCCGTGTCTGTGCTCTCCGGTTACCTCCCATAGACCAAAAACATGGATTCAAGGAGAATTGGCTGCTCTAAATTGCCCCTATATCGTGGGTGTATATGTATGTGACTGAGTGTGTGCCTGGTCCCAGGTGCATCAGCACAGAGCCTGAAACGTTCTCCATTATTTAGTGTCCTCATGGGTGTTCTCCGGTTTCCTACCAAAAGCCAAAAACATGGATTAGAGGTGAAATAAATGCTCTAAATTGCCCCATATAGTGGAGTGTGTGTGCTTAGTCCAGGGTGTATTTGCCCAGCCCCTGAAATGTTCTCTCCTGTATAGTGTCCATATGGGTGTTCTCTGGGTTCCTCCCACAGTCAAAAACATGGGTTCAAAAAGAATTAAATGCTATAAATTGCCCCTATATAGTGGGCGTGTATGTCTGTAAGTGTACGAAGTTTAGGGTGTATCTTCCCATCAACCGACCCACCCCCCCCCCCCCCCCCCCC
>JAOUQT010312953.1:0-14824 GCA_025769995.1 Xyliphius kryptos | reverse complement strand
CCCACACAGACACGGGGAGAACATGGAAACTCCACCCAGATTGGGATTTGAACCGGGAATCCCCAGCGCTGAGAGGCAAATGTGCTAACCACTAATCCACCGTGTCGCCAACACAACATCAGTTAAACATTAAACATTAAAATGTGCATGTTCAAAATATGTTTTCAAATTACACATTTTTATGATTATTCTCAAAAAAGACAAATGTTCACTGGTTAATCCAGCTTCAGCAAATATGTAAAATGTATAGACATAGCCTTTTACAATAAAGCTGGCAGTGACAACTTTTTACAGTAGTCATTGACAAAAGCTCACAAACAGATTTTCCAATGTAGAGCTAGAGCTATTACTTATGCATATTAGTTATTTAGTCGATATGAAGTATTTTTACTCTGTGAAAGTAATAGAATTACATTTTACATTGAATTGCACTATGTGAACTCACCCTATCAAAAGCATTATTTTCTAAATATTACCTACTGCAGATTACAGTCTTTCGTTTGGGAGCAGAGGGTCAGCAAGACATTGAAATGGCCATTCTGACTGCTTTACTAAAAGGTACGCTTCCGATTTCTAACAAAAAGCCAATAATTACTGCATAACACTTAATAAAAATCAATCTTAAAGTGTTTAATCCATTTAGGCACAAATGCTTCAGCTGCAGACCAGTTGAGTTTGGCTTTAGCTTGGAATCGGGTGGATATTGCACGCAACCAGATATTTGTGTATGGACACAACCTGCCTGTGAGTCAACAATTATTAACAATTTTGTGATAAACCTTTATATTCACATAAACTTTTTGAAGAACCTAAGATTCTTTTGGATTTAAGACACTTTCTATATAAAGTCATGTATAAGCATGAACTGACTGGAGAACACCAAAATGTCACAGATATATATTTTAGTAAATGTACTATATGATTTGTTGTATTTAAAATAAAGATAGATTGTTCACTAATTAATATAAAATATTTGTGCTTTCTAGCCGGCAAGTGCAGTGGCTAGTGCAACCATGACACGCCCCGCTCAGGCCAAAACCTCCCCAGCAGGGCTGCAAGGGAAAGCCAAGGGCAGAGGAAAAAAGGGCAAGTCCAAGGCAGAAGTTCCACAGGAAACAGATCCGAGAAAGTTGGAATTACTGAACTGGGTAAAAAAAAAAAGACAAGTCAAGTGTTTTAGTTTTGCAACACTGTGTTTAAAAACCACTGTGAAATACAGATTTTAGAAAAATATTGAAAACCAAAGGCCAACCTTTAACTGTTTACAACTGTTTGTTAATCATTCAAACTAAACAGATTAATAAAAACGTATTTAATGAGTGCAAATCTACTAAAAAAGCATATAGGTTACTAGTAATTAACTAATTTTAATTAAAAATAGGTGTTTTGAAGATGGATCTCAGGTTTTTGTGGGTCTTTTAATTTTTACCGCCACTCATTTATTCTAGGAACAAGTCATACATATGATCACTGACGTAAGAATTTTTGGACTATAGAAGGAAAATTGGCTGCTTAATAAAAGCCCACACATGTAGAACATGCAAACTCCTCCAGTGCACATTTAATTATTAATTCACTCATGGCAAATGTCAACGGTCCAGACAGCCCACACTCTAAAAGCAAGGTGTCATAATATAACATTAGAAATTATTATTGTATGATAAACCATTCTGACCATTCTGAAGTGTAAATGTAGATATTGGAATGTGTTATCTCCTAATTGGTTTAATCATTATCACTCTCCAAAGGTAAACTCTCTGGAACAAGCAATGATGGATGCCCTGGTACTGGATAGAGTGGATTTTGTGAAGTTGCTAATTGAAAATGGAGTCAACATTCACCATTTCCTCACAATCCCACGTCTTGAGGAGTTATATAACACAGTAAGCACCCTGATTACCATTCTCACCCTTTACATTTTGCTTTTATATTATTTACAGTTTTTAACTGTTCTTGCTTATTTCAGAAACTTGGACCACCCAACACACTAAACGTTGTGGTTCGGGATGTTAAAAAGGTAAGTTGTATAAATATAAAACTCAAATGATAGGACACAAAGGTGAATTATAAAACGGGTAGTTCTGGTTCTTAAATCTGATTGTCTGAGCCGTTTATCCAGCTGTGACATTATTGACAATAATCACACCTCTGACCGACCACTTCACATTCGTATCAATGTGTAATATTCAATACATTATTTTAAATCATGTACCATTAATGGAAATACAGATTAATATTAATGGCTTAGTGGTAAGCAGGTTCAGCACTGGGGATCCAGGTTGGAATCCCCATTTGGATGGAGTTTCCATGTTCTCCCCAAAGGTTCCCTCTGGGTTCTCTGGTTTCATCCCACAAAGTCCAAAAACCATAGATTCAAGTGGAACTCATTCATTATCTTCTGCTTGATCCTGTACTAGGGTCGCTGTGGGGTTCGCCATGACCATCCAGGTGAGAACGTCTTGGGCACTAACAGATACACCCAGGACAGGCCGCCAATCGATCACTGGGCTCAAGGGGAACTGATTGTTCTAAATAGCCCCTGTGTAGTGTGTGTGTGTGTCTGTGTGAGTGTGTGTGCCCAGCAATGAATTGGCACCCTGTCCTAGGTGTATCTGCCTCGCGCCACAAAACGTTCTCCTCTGGCTGGGCATGTAGAACCCCCTGTAACCCTAGAAAACTGTAATTTAAACATTCAATGCAGAGTGTAATGTTATTCATGTTTTAAACACATATACAAATTATATTATAATTCTAATGAGAAACACACTTCTTTTGGTTGAAGGGGAACCTGCCACCAGACTATCAAATAACACTAATTGACATCGGTTTAGTAGTAGAGTACCTTATGGGAGGAGCCTATCGCTGTAAATACACCAGAAAAACTTTTCGCTCTCTCTACAACAATCTCTATGGCCTCAAAAGGGTAAGAACAGCAGGTATCTATAATACGTAGTAAATCCATTTACTTACACTCACAAAGCATTGATCCATTTTGTATTTTTTTTAATTTCAGCCAAAAGCTTTGAAACTGCTTGGCATGGAGGTATAAATGAGATAATTAAATAAAATGCCATGAAACTGTTAGAATTAACATATTGAAATCATATAACATATTGTTAACTGATGTACCTTTTTTAGGATGATGAGCCAAATTTAAAGGGTAAGAAGAAGAAAAAAAAGAAAGAGGAGGAATTGGACGTTGATTTGGACGACCCAGAGGTCAGCCGTTTTCAGTTTCCATTTCATGAGCTGATTGTCTGGGCAGTGTTGACAAGGAGGCAGAAGATGGCTCTGTTTCTTTGGCAGAGAGGAGAAGAGGCAATGGCTAAAGCCCTAGTGGCCTGTAAGCTTTATAAAGCCATGGCTCATGAGTCTTCAGTCAGTGAGCTGGTGGATGATATTTCTCAGGATTTGGATAACAACTCTAAGTAAGTTTCTGTGGTAAATGATCTAATACGTGACACTAGTGGCTTAGTGGTTAGCATGTTTGCCTCTTAGTGCTAGGGATTCCTGGTTTGAATCCTGATCTGGATGGAGTTTTCATGTTCTCCTTGTGTAGTGTGGGTTTCCTCTGGGTTCTCCGCTTCCCTCCCACAGTCTAAAAACATGAATTCCAGGTAAAATGACTGTGTGTGTGTTTTCCCAGCAATAGATTGGCATCCTGTTCTGGGTGCATTTGCCCAGCGCACAAAATGTTCTTCCCTGGATAGGGATGGGGATTAAGCCAATGGTAATGTATGGATGGATGGATGGATGGATGGATGGCTGGATGATCCACTCAAGCCAAGTCCTGAAAAGATGCATCAGGCCATGACATATGACATGATGCACATTTTTGTTAAGTGTTGAATATCTATATATACAAAGAACTAAGTCCACGAACCATGGGACACGCACGACGAAGCCCCACCCCCTTTTTCCTGACAATTCCTTCAATGTTATATAAATTCCTCATTCGCATATTTCTGGTAAAATGTAATTGATGAAACTATTGCTCTCAAACATTGCAACATGGTTGTAACCGTTGTTTGCCAACATTGGGATACCTTTGGAGACTTCCATTGTTCTTAACTACGAAAGCATAGTGTTACAGTCTGCTCAACAATACTCTGACTCCCTGATTACTTCCAGAGTGTATGGTGGCTAGGACCGGCACCGTTACACTGGGGAAGGGCTTCAAATAAGGCGGTGTATGCTTTGCTGCGGGTCAGCCAGTTGTTATTATATGGTATATGGCTTATATAGCAGAGAACTATAGAAAACATTTCAAGCACTGGGTAGATACACCCAGGACACCCTCACACATTAAATATGGGAACTTTATATAGGAGCAATTTAGAGCAGATGATTCAGCTCAAATCCATCTTATTGGACTACAGGAGGAAACTGGAGAAATCACAAGCAGACATGGGAAGAACATTGAAACTTTACCCAGATCAGGAGTCAAACCTGGATCCCCCTGTAGTGAGAGGTGGACTTGCTAACCACTATGTCTAGGTGCCGTCCAGCCAATAAATTTTTACATTAATATATCATAAGAAAGGCTTAAGGTTCAGAACAACAAAAGCCAAAGATAGGGGCTAAAAAACTTCACTCAGTGAGGAGTCATGGATTGCTGAGCTATAACTGACAACCTGAAGCTGTACGTTGCATAGATGACAATAATGATGATGATTAAGAAATATTTTGTTATGTATTCAATTAAACATCATATATACTAAGTAACTTAAATGACTATAAAGGTAAATTATGTGATGTATCTATAGTAGATCATATTTAAACATATATTACTTTCAGGGAGTTTGGTGTTTTGGCATATGAGCTTTTAGACCAGGCTTATAAACATGATGAGCAGGTCGCCATGAAGCTTCTGACCTATGAGCTGAAGAATTGGAGCAACTCTACATGTCTGAAACTAGCTGTGGCTGCCAAGCACAGAGACTTCATCGCTCATACATGCAGCCAGATGCTTCTCACTGATATGTGGATGGGCTGTTTGAGGGTGGGCAAAAACCCAGGACTAAAGGTATTTGATTTTTTCCCATCTCACACATATGCTGTGTAGATGACATTTTATCTGTTGTCTGTTTTAGCTTAAAACAAAGCAAACTACACACATATTTGCTTTCATTTCATAACTTTAATGGCTGAATCGACAGGTAATGCTAAAGCTAATGATTATAATAATTCCCAACTTAAATATCTGTACAGGTGATAGTTGGTATCATCATCCCTCCTTCAATTCTGCTCCTGGATTTCCGAGTAAGTAATGACACTAACCAAGGTTCAATTGAACAAGAGGATACCAAGTGCAAAGAGGATGACAAGTCTGGCAGGGTAACTACATTGATTATTGTCATTCTAAACTATAAAAGTTCTTATGCAAAGTTAAAAAAGAGAGAATGTATAAATAAAATGTGCTCTAATATTTTTAATTCAGAAAGACCACGTCATATAACTCAAAGTCACTATATTATACAATTCATAATACACTTCAAGGCTCAAATAGGTCTAAAATCTGGCCTAAAATCTACTACACTAACCACTTTGACTATTGCATAAGACAAAGGCTTTCATGTTAAAATTATATGCTCCCAAAACGTAATATAAACTTATTTCTGCATAAGGATTTTTGCACAGTGTTTATACTGGAACAGCAGTACATTTTTCTATTGCATTTATTCTTTCATAAACATTTGAAATTTTTTTTTAATGTTATTATATCATATTTATGATTTACCAAATAGAAAGAAAGCATATTGCTGTCTTTCTTTAACTCTGTACATTATTTTATAGAGTTAATGATTTAATTGCTTAAATGGTCAGTGTGGTAAAGGGTGTGGTAGATAAAATCATTTTCTAAATGGGAAATGCAAATGTAAGTCAAATTGTGTTATAAAATGACTTATAAGAGATATCCCTTTAGGATGCCAACACAGATTCCCACTCAAAAAAAGGAGATGAAGAAAAAGGCAATAAAAAACTGAGCCGGGTACCAATGGGGCGAAAGATCTATGAGTTCTACAATGCCCCTTTCACCAAGTTCTGGTTTAATACAGTATGTATAATTATCAGTTTTACTTAACAGTTCAGCATCACTAAATGGACATAGATTTTTGAACCCGGGTTTATCTTGAAACAGATTTCGTACCTTGGATATCTAATGCTATACAATTACATCGTCCTGGTGAAGATGGAGCAATGGCCAACAATACAAGAATGGATCGTCATCTCCTACATAATTACACTGGGTGTGGAAAAGGTTCGACAGGTGAGGTTTTAATCTTTTTGCCCAGAGAATTAAAGATCTCTTTATATTACCAAAATATAGCAATACAAGATACAAAAAATACAATGTAGTTTAATAATATATATAAATAATTGTATTTGATTTATATAAATGTTAGAAAAAAATATTTTTTCCTTAATGAACAATAAACCAACAGTTGTTTTTTTGAATTTCTGTACATTTTTTTCGTTGAAACCATTTTTACATGAAACTAAGCCATTAATTGCATGATTGTATGTATTGTCATTTGATTGTTTTTACACATTGTTAAGACTTTTGTCCTTTTTTTAAAAAAAAAAAACACAATAAAATGTTTTGTTTATTACAGGCAAAATATACTTTTTCTTTATGTACATTTTTTGTATGGATATTTTTTGCATCATTTGCAAGTTTAAATTTGATTAAACACTTATGTTGTATATAAGGACCTGTTGTCCTTTTTAAATATAGTTAACCATCAGAAATAATAAAACCAATATGCGTCCACGGACATGAGCCTACAGATGTCATATAGACTCTGTGTTCACGGTTTTGTTTTAAAGCAATAGATTAGATGTGGGGTTACTACTGGAGTTTCTATTTAATTATAATGTATTCTGATATATTTAGGTGACTGGGACAATTGACGTATTATCTGTTGCAGAATCAGATTAGAGGAAACAATAATCTCTTAGCGCCGAACAGATTTGCTACTGGCAAAATCATTTATTATGTCGCAGTGAAAATTTCAAAAACATAATATACACATGAAAAATGTGTGAAGGTCATACGTTAAAGCCAAAGCATTTACTTTCCTACCACTACTTCTTCTTATAATTTTGCCCCAAATTCCACCTGGCATATGTATAAACAAATGAGAACCAATCTTATGCTTGGTTTGTGGTAGATCCTTATGTCAGAGCCCGGCAAGCTCAAACAGAAGATTAACGTTTGGCTGGAGGAGTATTGGAATATCACAGATCTGGTAGCCATCTCGACGTTCATGCTGGGTCTTCTTCTCAGACTGGAGCCTGAACCTTATATGGGTTATGGACGGGTTATTTACTGTGTGGATATCATCTTCTGGTACATCCGTGTGCTGGATATTTTTGGGGTTAACAAATACCTTGGACCCTACGTCATGATGATTGGGAAGATGGTAAGTGATCAAATATATTTTATTACTATTTCCATTTGGACCTGATAGAGTTATAATACAAATACCAAAATTAAACTCTCAAAAGGAAACATTGTAACCCCCTAGGTCTTTGTTTTTATTAGTTTTAATATACATATCTGGACGGGTAACAGCTGCAATATACTTTGTAAGATGCCATCAGAGGTCATCTTTGAAGACCCCCCTTTTTTTTTCATTTTAGATGATTGATATGTTGTACTTTGTGGTAATTATGCTGGTGGTTCTGATGAGTTTTGGGGTTGCTCGACAAGCTATCCTCCACCCAGACGAGGAACCCACCTGGCGCCTGGCTCGAAACATTTTCTACATGCCATACTGGATGATCTATGGAGAAGTGTTTGCAGACTCAATAGACCGTAAGACTAGAATTGATAGTAAGATTGTGCTTCCTGCCTCCACAGTAGACCTTTAGTTTACCTTGTCTTTGTTGTTCCTCTGTACCACCCCGCTAAAGTGATTAAACATAGTATTTATAATTATTTCCCTTCATTTATTCATGCACTTTATTAACTAGTGTCATATTTTCCACATCATTGCATCTCGTTGCAAATCAGATCTTGTGTTTTACATAGCGTCTCTATTAATTCGGTCCTCCATACTGAAGCAAACACAATCCTTTAAAAATCAAAAATACCATGACAACACTAGGCACCTGACATCACCTAACATTTTATGTCAAGAGAACATTTGTGAAGTCAGGCATCAAGTAAGGCTTGTAAGAAGTAGTGGAAAGTATAAGTTGTACGCCAGTTAAAAAAAATTGATTGTAGCAACCTAATTATTATTAATATTATTAGTTTCATTTTGCTTGTGTTCGTTATTACACATAACTACTACAATCTGTCACAAACGATGGGTCCCACAACTACTATATCTTTCCACATTAAGTATTAATGGAAATTCGTGCTCCAATAATAATTTTATTCTTGCAAAATTGTTGCTACCACAGTTTGTAGTAATTATTAATAATAATGATTATTAATAATAATAATTATTATTATTATTATTTTGTAATTTTATTATTAATAATAATTATTATTTCACACTGTGCTATGTTATTATGCTGAAAACTAATTTATTATATAAATTACAACTGTATTAATTCATTTCAATGTTTATTAGATTATTATTCGTGCGGCACGTTGCCTTAGTGGTTGGTACCTTCGCCTCTTAGCGCTGGGGATTCCCGGTTCGAATCCCAGTCTGGGTGGAGTTTCCATGTTCTCCCCGTGTCTGTGTGGGTTTCCTCCGGGGTCTCCGGTTTCCTCCCACATTCCAAAAACATGGATTTAAGGTTATGCTCTAAGTTGCCCTGTATTGTGTGTGTGTGTGTGGGGGGGGGGTTTATAGTCCGAGCTGTTTTATAGTCCGAGCCCATCTTTTTCACACTGCTCGGTGTGTGCTCTGTGTTGGCGACCTGCTGATGATAGACGTGAGAGAATTGACCGTGATGAAACCGGATGCCGTTTGTATAAAACACACCAGTCAAAGCAGAAACACGGACTACTGAGAAAACCATGTAAATGTAACTTTGGGCTCCGTTCTGACTCGCAGTCCTGCATCCTGAGAGCGTTTCTTTCCCTTTCAGACTCCGATGCTCTTTTATGGCCTTTTCTTTAGTCCATTCCCGGCTGTCTGTGTAGCTGCCAGAACCATATTTAGGAGCTGCTGTGCATGATGGCCTTTAGCAGAGAATGTAATTTCAGGCTCCAATGGGGGAATGAAGAAAAAGAAGAGGAACGATAATACAGTGGAAGGTCAAATATTGATTGTGTTATTGAGAGCTACTATAGGCTGGCTGACTGTAAAACCCGCTGCAGGCTGCCTTGCTCACAGAACACACGACTGAGCAGGGATAAGGGGAGAAGACATTGAAAGCATATGGAGAGACAGCACACGTGCAGTGCATCACCTCCCTCGATTTGACAGAGCACCAGATTTGCACAGAGCCAGTTCTTCAATTCCATTTCTGTCCGATGGTGTTTGGAGCTCGCTGGAAGAAACCGTACCCGTGCCCTTGTAGCGGAAACGGCCCCAGAGGATTCAGATGAGGCTACAGAAGCCCCGAATATGTCTGCTGTCCAGACATTTCCCAACGCTCTCCCAGTTCATGGAAAGAGCCTTCAGACAAGAGATATGTCTTCACCAATCAGCGGAGGCTACCTCAACCTTGAGACGGGCGAGCGGCCCAATCCACTGCCTCGCCAAACACAAATGAAAGAGGACACACAGATCGAGGTTGTTAGTTCCTTTTATTTACTCTCTGAAAAAGCTGGGCTGGTGTTACGACGCCACACTGCAAATGTGCCCGTGCACAACCTTCAAACCCCAGGATGTCTGTTTTGTTTCAAAAGACGTCATCAGAACATTTGTTAGGCCCATGTGTTTGGCACCTCTGTAGATTTAACTCTGGAGGTTGTAATGAATCCAAAACCACTCACCAGTCCAGGGCTGAAAGCATCACATTGTTAATTAGATTGTAGCGTTAAAGCTGCTCTTTGTTCTTTAGGTTCAAGTTCATACAGTCATTCATTATCTTCCACTTAATCCTTAATAAGGTTCGGGGGAAGGGGGGCTTCCCCATGCCCATCCAGGGGAGAATGTTTCAGCATTGGGCAAATACTCCCAGGACAGGGCGCCAATCTATCGCTGGGCACACACTCACTCACATCTGTGGGGCAATTTAGAGAATTTAATTTACCTGGAATCCATGTTGTTGGACTGTGGAAGGAAACCGGAAAACTTGGAGCAAACAGGTAGAACATGAAAACTCCACCCAGATTGGGATCCGAACTGGGAATCCCCAGCCCCGAGAGACGAACGTGCTAACCACTAAGCTAAAACTTGGGGTTTTAAGCTTGTCGTGGTTGTTGGCACCAGGCAGGCTGGTTTGAGTTTTATAAAGGCTACCAAAGGCCTTTTTGTGTGGAGTTTGCACGTTCTCCTTGTGCCTGGGTGGAGTGACTCCTGGTTCCTTCTAATATTTGTAACCATTTAGTTTGGGAAATATACCGTGATGGCCCCTCGCTGACTTCTAAATGAACTAAAACCAAACTCACAAAGTCAGCTGGGCTACAACAGCAGACCCTCTTAGTGTTGCTGTGTACTGCTCCTGATAAATTGCTGGATGAAGGTACGGTGTATGTTTTCAGCCTCTGAAGCGAACACGTGACTCCTGTGACGGCGCGAGAGTTTGGATTTGGCATTTAGGGGAAGGTCAGGCATCGTGTTCAGCCTCAGTGTCTTGTGCTCTGGTGCAAAAGCTTAAACATGATGTGCTCATGTCCTTAGAACCTAAATGTGCTGAAGATACCCCTCACATCCGCCACGTAGATTCTCAGCATGTGAACTCCACGATGGGCGTCTTACGTTTTAAGAGAAATAATGTTCCGTTGTCCATTAAAGGTCCAGCGTAGTGTCAACCCCTTGAAAGGGAGAGACGCTGGTGCGAGTAATGAGAGCAAGCAGCTTGTAAATACCGTGGGCTTTGGAGAGCAAACAGAAAGCTTTCAGGCTTCAGGCGAGTGAACACACAAAGTACCTCGTTTGGGTTGGTGGGAAATCTGCAGACTCATCAGTGGAGCTGCAGCATTAAAACACATCAAGAATGGAGGAGGAGGATGTGGAACCCACTGCTTTTCCACTGAAATGACCGCATCATCTCTTATGGAGAACTTCCAGGTTCCACTGAACATCAAGTCATCAGTCCAGCTGAGTTAAGCTGAGCTCCATCACTGGTCCAGTCTCACGGCTTCCTTTAAACGTGTTTTAAAGAAACAGGGTTTTTAGTCCATCACCATGTTCACCAAAAGTTTGTGGACAGATTTATTTTGTGGATGTAGTGGAGGTGATGTAAGACTAAAGCAGCAGTGTGAGTTGGCTGGATGTTTTTATGCTCAGTTGGAGAGAGAGAGAGAGAGGGAGAGTAGTGAATATCTGACACCAGGAGGATAAAACACTAAACTCACCTGCAGGGAGACTTTTTATTTCTTTTATTAGATGTCAAGCTTCAGATAGAGATTCGAGCCGGCAGGTAAAGACTGAGACAGCTAACGGAGAGGACACTTCGTCTGTGGAATGGAGTCCAGATTAGTCCAGCTAAAGAAGGAAGATGAGACAGAAATGATAAATACTCATCGGTTCCGTTACTTCCTGTGCAGTAAGATGCAACGGTAGTTCAGACGCTCGATCCTGATCTAAACGTGATATGATAAATATGTTGGTGATGCGGTGGCTTAGTCGTAGCACATTCGCCTTTCAGTGCTGGAGATTCCCTGTTCGAATCCAAATCTGGGTGGAGTTTGCATGTTCTCCCCTTGTCTGCGTGGGTTTCCTCCGGGTTCTCCGGTTTCCTCCCACATTCCAAAAAAGTGAAGGTACATTGAATGCTCTAAATTGCCCTGTATAGTGTGTATGTATGTATGTATGTATGTATGTATATATATATATATCGTAATATACACCATCTTAATCTTAATTAGGATGATGTTGCCAAATAATGTGCCCCTGTGGAAAAGAGGGAACCATAAAGACATAGTGTGATGAGCTAGGTTTAGCACCTTAGTGTCCTGAGTGGAGTAATGAAATCGATCCAGTATGGTTTTAAAATTCAGTTGTTCTTATTTAACAACTGTGTAATGCATGACCCACTTGGTAGATCAGTATGATGCCTTCTTTATGACACTATTACACCATCGTTATCTGGCTATTGGGGAATTTCTGCAGGGTGTATTATTAGGATGCTGGGAGGTTCAGACTACACAAAAAAAACCCTTCAATCCAGCTTTGAGGTTTCCATTATTCTGTACTTAATAAATGAAACAGTAATGAATCTGGTTAACTGGATAGCGTAATTTGCAACATGGAGCTCCATCTCTGTGATTCTGACAGCATGGAAAGGATATCTTATTATATATATAAATTCACATCACTGTATAGGTAATGTGTAAGCATTTGTTTTTGTGTATGTGTGCAGGAGCTGTCTGTTGCAGGCAGATTCAGAGCGACAGCAGCAAGGCTGGATGAGTGCTGTGCAGAACAGCATCGCCTCAGCATTTCAGGAGAGGAGAGAGGACACACAGAGTCCAGTAAGGCACATGTTTAATCACCTACACAGCATGTGCAGCCCTTCTGATTAGTTTCTCATCATCTCAGCAGTTGTTAGTGTGAACTATATCGATTAGCCCAAATAAATTGGGCACCATGCTGTAAAGATTATAGTGTATAAAAGCAATAAGGCATGAGAGGGCATGCATTATTGTGAATAAACCACAGAAAAGATGTATTATTAGGCACAGCCCGCAAGCGGAGTGCCGTTTTTCACAATAATGCACAACCTCGAGTGCCTTATGGCTTTTATAAAACGGTTACCAACACACTATAAAAAGAAAAAAAAAAAAGTGTTTGATTTTTAAATGCGTTAACTGAAAGCAAAATTTCTAATAAACTCGCCCTCCGAGACATAATCCCGCCCTTTTTTTTCTTTAAATGAACCCTGATGCAAGGAAAATATTTACGGTATTTATTTCTTTAACAGACAAAGTAATTTAAAAACACAGAATGCAGTTTATGAAAATGTTCGGGAGAACAACATATTTTATATTGTGCATTTCTACGAATGTGAAGCGGTCAGCGGCGTGGGTTATTGTGAATAATGTCACGGCTAGACAAGCGGCTCCACTCAGCGGTTCCACTGCAACTGAGAGGTAGCTCAGTGATTAGGGTGTTGGACTATCAATCAGAAGGTTGGGGGTTCAAATCCCAGGTCCACTGAATTTACCAATGTGGGTCCTTGAGCATGACCCTTAACCCTAATTGCTCCAGGGTCATGTATCAACCCTGTATTCTGACCCCAACCAAGTTGGGATACTTGTAAGTCGCTTTGGATAAAAGCGTCTGCTAAAATAACCAAATGTAAATGAGTAAATGTATGTAAATGTAATAATAATATGGGGCGACACGGTGGCTTTTACCACATTCTTCTATCCTGGGGTCATATTTATGAGGTCTTCAAAATAAGCAAAACAAATATGTACAGTCAATAATAATAATCCAATATTACCATTCACAGCCATCCATGGTTCAAAGCAAACTTTACATAAAAAGTAGGCATTGTGCTCAAACAAAACATTAATTTAAATATAGTAGCATTTTCCCCCCGAATCAATCAAGGTAATGTATATGATGAAGGAAAAGTTGGGGTTTCGAAATGAATCATGTCAGCAGGTGTACCTTTATCATTGACATCAAAGGCGATCAGTGATGCTGATTAGAATTTCAGACACAGTCTGACTTTATATGAATGAATGATTCATCTTTTTATTGGCGGTGGGACTGTTCCATGGTGATTGTTCCTCAGAACTAGATTATTACTTTTGCTTCCCTCAGACAAACATGGCTTTGAAGTCCATGGACAATTGCAGCAAATTACTGGATGCTCTCCAGATGCTGTTTTACACTAATCTTCGAAACAAGCTGCACCGCTGCCTACATTCATTCAATCCAGCAATAGCAGATGATTTGTACTTTGACTTTGATAATACAAAGTAGATGTAGCAGTTCAAAGTGCCAGAAGTTACACAAAATCTTACAAAGCCTCCTGCACAACAAACAAGTAGCAAAGCCCCAAGGAGCTTCAACAAAGGATGATTATGCATAATCACTGCTCTGCTCAAGGTTGGGTTGGGCTCAACCAGCATCATCACCCATCTGTTTTAAAGGCTAAAAGTGTAAGAATTTTAAGCTTATCCATGACACGCTATGTCATTAAAATGCATATGACTGCATTACCCGTTAAAGGAGAAAGGGTTTGCAGTGGGGGTTGGCACGTTCGCCTCTCAGTGCTGGGGGTTCGAATCCCGATCTGGGTGGAGTTTCCATGTCCTCCCCGTGTCCACGTGGGTCCCTCCGGTTTCCTCCCACAGTCCAAAAACAGGGATTCAAGATAAATTGAATGCTCTAAATTGCCCTTTATAGTTTGTGTGTGCCCAGCCATAGACTGGCGTCCTGTCCTGGGTCCGAGACGGTCATGGGGAACTCCACCGTGACCCTAGAAGAGGAATAAGTGGAAGAAAATGGACTGATGGAAAGCTATTTAGTCCCATGTTCAGTTAGCTTGAGGTCATCATGTACAGTAGCTAGAAAATAAGGACCGGTATAGAAAACATGTTCATTCATACAAGAAAATCTAAGCAACGCCTAAAAAAAGTTGGCAAAATACAAAAAAATAATAATAATAATTTTTTTTTTTTTTTTTTTTGGAAGATATGAGGCAGGGCATGATTGTGGCTTAGATCTCGGCGCTGGGGATCCAGGTTTAAATCCCGATCTGGGATTTCCATGGTCTTCCTCAGTCCATG
>JAOUQT010312925.1:365-14827 GCA_025769995.1 Xyliphius kryptos | reverse complement strand
CAGACCGACAGACAGACAGACAGACAGACAGACAGACAGACAGACAGATAGATAGATAGATAGATAGAGACAGACACACATACACAAGACAGACACACAGACACAGACACACTCACACACACTCACATACAGACAGACAGACAGACAGACACACAGAGACAGACAGACACACAGAGACAAACAGACAGAGACAGACACACACAGAGACAGACACTTTCTTACACATAGACAAAGAGACACAGAGACAGACAGACAGTCAGTCAGACACAGACAGACAGTCAGACACACACAGACACACAGACACACAGACACACAGACACACAGACACACACACAGACACACACACACACACACAGACACACACAGACACACACAGACACACACACACACAGACACACACACACACACACACAGACAGGCTGCCCTTTCTGTAGGAAATTCTGTCGGGCTGCAGTTTTGAATCAGCTGTAGAGGTATGTTTTTTACATACAACATTCTGCCTACATACTCAGAGCTGCTAATTTACATAATACTACTAATATTAATTCATTCATTATCTTCCGCTTATTCCTTTATGAGGGTCGCGAGGAGGAACCTGGAGGAAATCCACGCAGACACGGGGAGAACATGCAAACTTCCCCCAGATAGGGATTCGAACCGGGAATCCCTAGCGCTGAGAGGCGAATGTGCTAACCACTAAGCCACCGTGCGGCCCCTAATACTACACATTTTTTTATCTTCATATCTACTAATTCATTTTTTTTTTTTTTTTACATTTTAACATATACTTTTATTGATCCAAAGATTTTGGGTAAAACTGGATCCTTTTGCCACAATTTTGTTTTATTTTATGTACCACATGTAAAGCCAATAACAATAAAGTCTCCAAGAATCCTTGAATTCCAAACTACTGATTTGTGTTGTTCTCATTTGTACTTCACTTTGAATCAAAGCGTCTTTTAAATGACTAAGAGCAGCTAGTATTAAAATAAATCAGGGTTAAAAATAAAACAAGAAAAAACATAAGATATACAAAGGTTTTGCCAAGAACAAGCTTTTTTCCATAAGGAAAGTTCAAATTGCTGGCCTTTTCGGTAGCACAGAAAACATATATTGTTTATTAATAATAATTATTTTAATCCAATAAACTGGTTCATTTACATTAAACACCAGACACCATTTACCACAGTAATATATAGAAATAAAACCTTTGTGTGTTTCTGAAATTGCCATCCAATTGCACTATTTTGGGTGTGTGCCTTTTTGTTGGGTGGTCCACATTCTCTCTGTAATACTCATGTTTCCTTTTTTCATTGAAAGCCACAATGTAAAATTAATCTAGTAAACAACTGATGCACTTTACTCAGGCCAAACAAACCCACTGTAAGTTTCCCTTGATTTGTTAATAAACTGTTTTTTTACTTGTTCATTTGACACAAATCTAATACACAAAAAAAACAAAACTTAAAAACATTTAACATGATTGTTAGCTGTCTTTACTTACGATAGCATTGATTACAAACCAATAAAAAGACAGGACAAGGTTTAAAAACAGTCCTGAGGTTTAAAACTTCTACCTTATGATTAATAAACCACCAATTTTATACATAACCATCAAGTTATTAATGTTTTCAGACTTGTTTTTGAGATACCCCTTATTTCTAGCTTTATATTTAATGTAGCTTAAAAAAAACTGGTTCCATCCTGTTCCACCTAGTGTTGCCTTCACCTGTATGAAACACCTCATGAGAGGAAAAATAAATAACTATATATTTAAGTTATTTTGCTGTTAATTGTTGTAAAACCAGTACTTACCAACATTTCACGGCTGAAAGAACGAAGATTTTAAGTGAAAAATATGAAATTGTCCCTTTTGGCCTCGTAGAAATGTTACTGTATTTGGATAGCAGGTACTGCTGAAGCGGTTGGTGTTGACAGTGCTGTCGGCGTCTAATTAAAGCTTTATTAAACAGCATTAAATTGAATAAACTTGGTTTAAAACTATCATTTAAAAGGTATAAAGTGTTGTAACTGTGTACGTTGACGCGGGTTGTTGGTTGAAGTTTGGTTGGAGTTGAATGTAAAACGAAGTCTTCCAACGGTTTGGTTCATTTTTGGATAGGAATCGATACAACTGTGTCGACTCCTTTCCCATAATCTAAAAAGCATGAACAGTGAGCCGAATGGTGAACCGAACTAGTTGATTGTGAACTGTCGTCACTACGTTAAGCCAGTCGCTAATACACAATTTAACACTCAAATATATTGTTTACAGCTTACAAAACCTTTTTTTGGTTCAAATAATAACTCCTATAACAGTACCAATTTTAGTTTAAATGATTTTAGGACACATTGTTTTTCCCTGGTTCTTTAGAGATAATATAAGGGACTTGGCGTGTGTCATCTCTATAGCGATTGGTGCACGGGTAGAGTGGAGGGGATGACGCATGGCATATAGCGATTGGCGCATGGGTAGCGTAAAGGGAAAGACGAAAGATGGCTGACATGAACCTAATGCTGTTACGCATATGAGTTAACTTACACGTGCTGTCACTCTTCACCATTGAATTGTCAATCCAACAAAGTCGGACCGCACCAGGCTCTAACATTTACATTTAGTTATTTAGCAGACACTTTTATCCAAAGCGTCTTACAAATATCCCAACTTGGTTGGGGTCAGAACACAGGGCTAATACAGCACCCTGAAGCAATAAGGGATAAGGGCCTTGCTCAAGGACCCACATTGGTAACTTTAGTAGACCTGGGATTTGAACACCAACCTTCTGATTGATGCCCAATGCCCTAACCACTGAGATACCACTCTTAAACGGGAAGTGACACGCTGATTGGTTTACTGCACGTGATGCCAAAACACATCCATAAATCATGTCGTCACGATAGCACAGACACACTGACACACCGTAAAAATCAATGTGTGGGGTGCGCGGTTGTTGGTTTGTTAAAGAACGCTAAAATAAAGCTCCTTTAGCTGCTTCTTGGTGATTGTATACGATCATGGCAATCGAAAGCAAACTGTGTGGCTTTATGTGAGAAACCAATCCCCTACACACACACACACACACAAACTTTCAAAATTTTATACATAGATATTATTACAAACTTGATATGTTTGTAAATGCATGTGATGAAGCATGAGGATCTTCCAAAAATGCACAGGTGGAGCGGTGAAGCTGGCGGAGCGTTTTTGTTTGCCAAGTTATTTTTAGGGGATCCTCGAGTGTTACATTTTGCATAAATACCCAAACTAAGTGTTCATTTTAGTTATATCACCAAGTTTAGAGTGCACTCTGGTTTGGGTTTGTACATTTCTGTGTGTTGGCCAGGGAGTGGGAGGGGTGGAGGTTGTGTCATGGGAGGAAGGAACATCACAATGCCATGGTTATGGGCAGGATCGCCACACATCTCCACAGCGACCTCAGCATACCCTCCCACTTCATGACACCTCTCCAAGGACAACACCCCTCCCGAATTTACATGTCCTGAACACACAGTCTTACAAATCAGCTAAACCAAAATACAAATATATATATATATATATTTATTTTTTTTAATTTTGATTTTTTGATTTTAATATTCACTTAAAGTTTAAATGTTCAAAAGTATGTACCTGTTGGGTTTCTGTTCTTTGTTGGTTAGGAGCATCACAGAACGTATAATTTGGGTGGTGGATTGTTGTCAGTTCTGCAGTGACATTAATGCGCTGAGGGTTGGGGGGGGGGGGGTTAGTGCAGCAGTGCTGCTGGAGTAACATTTAAACCCCTCAGTGATACTGCTGGGATAGAAATAATGCTATGTTTTCATTTTGTACTGAATCTAACATTGGGTTTTACATGGCGAGTCAAAACATTATTTTTCCGCTAGGTGGAGCCACACAAATTCTGTTTTAGACTGTCAGTGAGGGATGTGCATGTATCTCTACGATAAGGTCGAATTTATCAGAATTAATTATGTCTAAGATGTTAACTCAAAGTTTGCTGATTCATAAAACATTTTAAGAAGTTTATTTATACAATTTACTAAACTGATGCTTTACAGTAAAAATATTGCAAAACATCTTAAACAGGGAGAGAAGGCTCAGGAAATGTTAATGTATATTTCTAATTATTTACTGAAGGTCAATAGAAATGTGGATATGTGGCCTGTATAAAACATTGGAGTATTTAAAATTAACATTTTGGATGGTTGAGTAATTAATACTGATTGGGGCTTCATAATATACTTTTAAAAAATAAAGGGAACACTAAAATAACACATCCTAGATCTCAATAAATATATTTTTTGGTGGAAATCTTAATTTAGTAGATGGTGGAATGCGTTGAGAACAAAAGAACATAAAATTGATCAAAATGTAAATCAAAATGACTATCCCATGGAGGTCTGGGTATCAAAATCAAATGACCGGCTGATCCAACTTCAGTGGAAATTCCTCAAGACAAGATCAAATGAGGCTCAGTAGTGTGTGTGTCCTCCACGTGCCTGTATGACCTCCCTACAACGCCTGAACATGCTACTGATGAGACGGCGGATGTTCTCTTCTACTGCCCCCTCCAGTCAAAAGTTTGAACACACCTCTTTTTACAGTTCGAGCCTGTAGTCCATATGTTTGTGGACAATATACATCCCCTTTTACTCTGTTCTAATGGTCAGGACCCCAATAGTAGCACCACAGAACAGGTAATATTTGGATGGCGCATTATTCCTATCCCAGCAGTGTCATGGTGTTTAAATGAAACTACAGCAGCACTGCTGCACTAAAACCCCCTCACCGCATCAGTCTCAATGCAGAATAAACAATCCACCACCCAATTCTGTGATGCTCCTGACCAATAGAGACCAGAAAACCAACAAGGGACTAAAAAAAACGAAGAAAATAGATGGACTACAGTCTCTAACTGTAGAACTACAAAGTCCATTTATACGGTAAGTGGAGGAAATAAACAATGGAGCATGAAGGGGGCGTGTCCAAACTTTTGACATTACTTTATACTCAAAATACCTTTATATTATATTATGGTTTTTTATATATATATTTAACACATTTTTGAAATGACATTAAACATAGGGATAAAATGTGAGCGTTGATTACACTGTGTTTCATGGTCATGGACTTTCAGTTAATCTGGGCGTCATTAATCTCATTTGTTCCGTGCATTAACATCATTAACATTGATTTAGAACCTCATTAAAGCTAAACTGTGGGTTTACGCTCGAATGCAGGTGTGTCCACCACCAGTTACCGTTGTTTAATAGAGTCAACAGTAAATATCTTTAGTTAATTAGAAATACAGTTTGGTAAGAATCAGGTGGAATTTACTCAAAATTTACTGGTTAATTCACTATTTTAAAAAAAACTGGTAAAAGTCCCCACATGTCTGTATGAGTAAGTGTTATCCAAAATGTGCGTCCTGTGCTGGTCATAAGGACGTGTTTCAAATTGGACATCAAATTAAGATGGATTTGGCGATCGTACGTGAAGGTCATGCGCCTATTGTATAAAACCTCTGGTGCAATACGTTGTGTCCGCCGCCTCGCTGCCAGTAAAAGGGTCATTTGACAGAAATGTAAAATAAATACATTATATGGACACCTTCACATTCCATTTGTAGAAGCTTTGCAGGTTTTGTTGTTGCATTATTTTATTACAGTTTTAATAGCTGTGAAATCATTATTGAAAAAGAAACACAATGTGATCCAAACCCGTAGCCCCGCCTTATACTGGAGTAACTTACTGATGTTGTGCAGATGCGCAGAAACATTAGCTTACATGTCAATACGTTACTATTATGCCTTTTAAAGTACCTCGTAATTCAGAGGATCCAGTGCAGTAAACATATCAGATTGTAAACATCCTGTTCACTGCAGGCCGTGATTGTTACGGAGCACGGCATGCTGGGAAATCTGAGCCGGACCCAATCCAAAAGTTTTTTAATCAAATAATCTAAAAACATTAAAGAATTAAGGGGTATGCCGACGTGCCGAAACACTTGGGAGAGCCCTTGTCCATCCATCCATTTTGATCATTCTTCCAGAAGCACATTAGTGAGGTCACACACTGATGTTAGACGAGATGGTTTGGCTCTCAGTCTCCGCTCTAATTCATCCCAAGTTCCTCCACAGCAGACTCTGTCCTCCATGTCTTTATGGACTTTGCTTGTTCGCTGGTACACTGTCATGGAAGAGGAAGGGGCCGGCTCCAAACTGTTCCACAAAGTTGGGAACACTGAATTGTCCAAAGTGTTTTGGTATGCTGAAGCATTCAGAGTTCCTTTCACTAGAACTCTGCTCACCTGCTGCTAAAAAACAACTTTACACTATAATCCCCCTCCACCAAACTTTACACTTGGCACAATGCAGTCAAACAAGTACCGTTCTCCAGGCAACCGCCAAACCCAGACTCGTCCATCAGCTGGCCAGATTTATCACATCAGAGAACACGTCTCCACTGTTCTAGAGTCCAGTGGCGGTGTGCTTTACACCACTGCATCCAACGCTTTGCATTGCACTTGCTGATGTATGGCCTGGATGCAGCTGCTGGACCAGGAAACTCATTCCATGAAGCTCTCTGCGCAATGTTCTTGAGCTAATCTGAAGGCCACATGAAGTTTGGAGTTCTGTAGTGATTGACTCTGCAGAAAGTTGGCAACCTCTTCGCACTATGCGCGTCCCCGCTCCATCAGTTTACGTGGCAACTGAGTTGCTGTCGTTCCCAAACACTTCCATTTCCTTATAATCCATCTGACAGTTGACTGGAACATTCAGGAGCGAGGAAATGTCACGACTAGATTGGTTGCACAGGTGGCGTCCTATTACAGTTCCATGCTGGAATTCACTAAGCTCCTCAGAGCGAGCCGTTCTTTCACAAATGTTTGTTAAAACAGTCTGCATGCCGAGCTGCTTGACTTTATACACCTGTGGCCACGGAAGTGATTAAAACACCTGATTCTGATCATTTGGATCGGTCAGCAAATACTTTTGGCAATATAATGTATATAGATTGCATTCATAGTATTAGAAGCAGTAGTGTGAAGCAGTATTAGTGTGTAGTATTAAAACTGTATCGTGAGTCTGATAGTTTTATGTCTTATGAGGAACTGGAACAATGTGCAAAGTCCAAACCTGCTGCAGTTAATGGATCATGATGCTGAGAGCTCAGTTCACCTCATGAATAAACAGGTGATTTGCTCTTTGAACCCTTAATATCTTCACATGCTCCACATGAACGTGAAGTCACCTGAGCCACCCGGCAGGTCCGTCCTGTTACTGTGGAGACTATGAATAATTTAGAGGGTGTGCCGTAACAACTGAAGGTATACCACAAACATTTGTCTGTGGACATGTGTGTGTGTGTGTGTGTGTGTGTGTGTGTGTGTGTGTGAAGGTAAGGAAAGTGTTCTGCCGGGACATGGACTGATTTGTTGGATTTGGTACATATCAGTGTAATGTAATGGAGGGTGAGCTGCATGAAGAAGACGGTATGTTCACCAACATTCCGCTGGCTGATGACTCGGGTAAGGGCCCTACATCTCATGCGGTAGTGGTTGATAGATCACATGATAACAGTGTCGGTTCCGCTTGAAAAGAGCGGGAACTGATTTATATGGATGCCGAAGAGCAATCACGGAAATAATACACCCAGATTGCAAGTGTATGTTATCAGCAAATCTGAGTTACTGCAGTCAGTTGAAGCCACGTGCTCTGAAACAATCAGGAACACGTTCTTATAATGATGAGAGTTGTTTTGCGCGTTGGTGTACTGGTTAGCACGTCAGCACTGGGGATACAGGTTCGAATCTCGATCTAGGTGGGCTTTTTATGTTCTTTCCGAGTCTGCATGAGCTTTTTCCGGGTTCTTCGGTTTGAGAACACCGAATGAATTAGCTGCTGGTAATTGCCCCTGTGTAGTGTGTATGTGTGTGAGTGAGTTGCAATGGACTGGCGGTCGGTCCTGGTTGTATCTGCCCAACGCCAAAAAACGTTCTCCCTCGAATGAGCATGAGGAAGACGGACCCTTTCCAAAAATGTAAATAATTTCCATAATTTCATTCAAAAAGTTAAACTTTCACAGATCATAAATTCACAACCCACAATTTAAACCATTTCAAGTATTTTTTTGTTTATTTTCACATAATTTGGGTTTCCAGCTCATAAAACCCAAGAAAGTGGGAATTCCAAACAGATTACTGTGGAATTGTTGTTTCATGTGAAGAGGTGGCCATGTAAGGAAACACGTGGAGGGAGGGGATCTGTCAGGGAAAAAGAGGGTGTGGTTTCGTCATGCACATACCATGGTTCAGCAACTTAGTCCTTTATACTGTATGTGTAGTGCTGCGGTGGTTTGCATGTTCACCTCTCAATGCTGAGCATCCAGGTATAAGTCCAAATCTGGGTGAAGATCCATGTTCTCATGTGTGTTTCTACAGAACATGGATTAAAGCTCCTTCTAAGCACCACTCAAATGTTTGGACACGCCCCCTTCTTGGTCCATTCTCTATTTCCTCCAATTACCAAATGGACTTTGTATTTTAACAATTACAGATTGTAGTCCACCTGTTTTCTTTATTGTTGTTAGTACCCTGTTGGTTCTCTGTTGGTCAGGAGCATCACAGAACAGGTATAAATTGGGGGGTGGATTGTTTATTGTTAGTTCCGCGGTGATGCTCATATGGTGAGGGGCTTTTAGTCCCGCCGTGTCACTGCTGTAGTTTCATTGAAACACCTCAGGAACACTGCCGGGCTAGGAATAATGCACCGACCAAATAATACCTGCTCTGTGGAGCTACTATTGAGGTCCTGATTATTAGAACAGAGTACACAGTATATACTGTAGTCCACAAACAGATGGACTAGAACTACAAACTACTAGAACTACTAGTCATTGTAGAACTACAAAGTCCATCTTTACTGTAAGTGGAACTGATAACATGGACAATAAGTGTAAATATGATAAACAGCGCATTTTATAATAATAATATAGCATTGTGTCATTAGAGACGGTATAAGTATATAAAAGAGGTCATTTAGACGAGTTCATACTTTTAAATACACTGTCGCCCTCTTGTGGTGCAAAGCTGTATTACTGTAACTGAACACACCGTGACCCCCTCTGTGTTGTTTTCTTCACATCCGGCGGGTTGCTTGCTTCAACTCTGATATTGTCGCAGTTGCTGTTACATTCTCCGGATTGACGGTGATAACGGTAAGAAAAGTGGATGTTTGTATACGATAAAAAAGACTTTTCGTTAGATTTGTTCTTAGTAACGCAAACCACTCAGTGTTGGTTATACATACGTGGAGATTAGCGCGTTAGCATTGGCTGCGTTTCAAACCGTATTATATTTACATACTGTACCGTAAGACAAAGCGGTGCGGCTGTTTATAAGATCCCCTTTACTTATCAACACTACTTTATAAGGCAATATTCTGTTTGGGACACAGCTCTACGGTTCGCCGTTAATTAAGTACAACGCGTTTTCACTAAATAGTTATATCCACATCAATGTTGCTTTTTAGTTGTTGTTTTTTTATCTTAAAGCGATTATGTTTGATTTTTTTACTATTATCTTAGATTTGTGTAATATTATTTAATTAATTTATTTATTATATTCTGCTTAATCCTCTATGAGGGTCGTGGGGGGGCTTCCCCATGCCCATCCAGGGGAGAACATCTCGGGCGCTGGGCAGATACACCCAGGACAGGATGCCAGCCTCTCACTGGGCACACTTACTCACACAACCACACACTAAAAAGGCCATTTAGAACATTTAATTTACCTTGAATCCATGTTTTTGGACTGTGGGAGGAAACCGGAGAACCCGGAGGAAACCCACACGGACACGGGGAAGACATGGAGACTCTACCCAGATTGGGATTCGAACTGGAAATCCCCAGCGCTGAGAGGCGAACATGCTAAACACTAAGCCACCGTGTCGCCCCTTTTTATATACATATAAATGTATTTAAAGTATCTGTTACGGTGCTGCTGGCCCTTTAACGACAAATTGATTCCAAAGTAAAGAAAAATCTCTACGCCACAAATCCCTAATTTGATCGGGTACACTGTAGACCTCCATTTTTCCATAAATGGCTTTTACATTTAGTTGTTAAATAACCTTTCGTTCTCGAACCCGTCTGGTAATCACTCGGTCGCTTATTTAAAAGTCAGCATGGTGTTGTTCAGTAAACAGTGAATACAGCTACCCGGCGCTCCTCCTAAAGCAAGAAGACTAATCTTGTGCCAATTCCCAGCGTGTAGAATTTTTTGGCAGTACGGTTTGGAAAGAGGAGAGCTTTCAGCAGCACATCACTCCAGAGAAAGTAAACCGAATCTGTCATCTCTGCTAATGAACCAGCTGCTGCCAGCAGATTTTTAAAAGCAGCAGATCTAAGGCTATCTCCCCTTAACCTAATCTACAGAAGTTTATCTAAGCAGGGTGTATAAAAAGACAGGGAGTCAGTGTTGCTGCTATTTAATCAGCTAATTATTCTGTTGGAGGCCTGTTTAATGATTACAGGGTGTGAAGGGTTTTATTTACTCTGCCAGTGTTTGCCAAAAGGCAACTGAGAATGAGAAGTCAGCTAGTTTCAATGTACACAGTAAACAGCTGTCGTAGGTTACACATCTCGCTGAAAGTGTTTACCGAGAGCATGATCCCCAGACGAGAGAATTGCAATAATTGGCTGTGCAGGTTCAAAACGGGTGGCAAGTCCCACTCAATCAGCATTCAGTTCTATAAATCATATTTCTGCACTGATTTTTTTTTTTCCCATCTGAAAAGCCCTTGGCTGAATATTTGGCCAATCCCAGTTTTTTCCAAATAAATGTGGTCTTTTCCACTCATTCGTTTTTCCTGTTAAGTCCGCAGTATCAGGAGCACATGGAGAATGTGTGCTATTTGTGATATGGCTGTGCATCAGCGAGGTTTAGTATGCTGTGCATGCAGGATGTCTGAGAGCTGCAACTGCTTTAACATGCATGTGTGTGAGCTGGAGAACGATGACGTTCAGAAATAAGCAGATAGAACTATGTTTCAAGTCAGTTTGCGATGGTCTGGCGGAACCTCCTACAGAAACATTATTTAAAAGGCTTTAATGTAAAATCATGAGACAGTAAATGAATAAGAATTGAATTTATTTACATAAATGAGCTTACAGGTGATGATTAAGATAAACTTCTGGAAATTATTGAAATGTTAGCTGTAAAAATCCATTCCGTGATGCTTTGTTTGGAAAAAGAAATATCTTAAACGCTGTGCACACAAATTACATAGTGTTTTTTTTGTATTTCGCTCATTTGTTGCAGTTTTTCACAATGTTCTGTAAACTTGCTTTTTAAAGAAGTGAAATATTTGAGAAATGAGGAAAGGAAACGTCATATAACAGCTTTATTCATTTATTCATTCATTCATTAACGAGGGTCGCGGTGGGGAGGGGAGAACATGTCGGCCGCTGGGCAGATACACCCAGGACAGGGCGCCAATCCATCGCTGGGCACACACTCACTATACAGGGCAATTTAGAGCATTCAATTTACCTTGAATCCGTGTTTTTGGACTGTGGAAGACACACACGCAGACACAGGGAGGACATGGAAACCCACAGATTGGGATTCAAACCGGGAATCCCCAGCGCTGAGAGGCGAACGTGCTAACCACTAAGCCACCGTGCCGCTCGTATTCTACTCCAATTTTGCGAACACTTCTGCATTTTAAATCAGATCAAAGTGGAAACCAACAGGTCATTCCACAAAGGCTTCAAAATTCCTCACTCTGTACCTCTGTGCTGTCAGGCTCCGAAGCTTTCCTAAATCGCACTTTGTTTACTTTTGTCGTTCATCATCCATCACTCCATTAAAAAAAAAAAAATGAATATGCTTGCCTCACAGCTTTTCAAATTTCCATCATAGATCTCACTCTCTACGTTACGCAGAGCTGAGAAAGTGCTCTCATGAAAAAGGATTACCAGCTACTGCGTGATTCTCACTGACACTAAACTTCAGATTTTTGGGGGGGGATTTTTAGATCTTTAATAGTTCTATAATCACATTCACAGAATTACAGCAATTTAATTCGAAATCTCTATTCAGTTCTTTTAAGTACTCACACGTCCATGTTTCTGTTGTAATGTGCCACTTTAACTATTTTTTTTCTATTTATTGAAATTATATAAAAAAGAAAAAGCTATAAAAAGCCCTTCCTGGTGCATTATGGTATTACAGCGGTGTGACAGTTCTAGTTAGAAGTGAAGGATTACTTTCACTGTAACTGAATTAGAGCAAATAGATAATTCAATCAGTGTTATTCAGTTAGTATTTGGGTTTATAATCTTATTTTTTCGGTAAAGAATGACGACATTAGGTCTTTGGTTGGAAATATTCTGCAGATTGTACACGGTCACAGGAAAAATGAAGTAATCCGTCTGTAGATTAACAATTATGTTATATGTTTTCTTCAAATTATACCTTTTCTATTCCAAAAGCCAGGGATAAACTGTTTATGGTTTAGAAAACGAATACCGGTTCAATTAACCTACAAATATATATATATAAATAAAAAATTAAGTTACCATACCATAATTAAAGCATGTAATTACACTTTACTTTACATTATTACATTATTCCCACATCGTATTCATGGGACTTTGTAAATATAGTGCAGTTAAGCAAAAAATTATTGTCTAATTACATTTTATTTAACATTTATAATTTATGTGGAACCTGTCCTGTGCTTAATCAGAATCAGAATACTTTATTCATCTATGTGGTTTAGTGGTTAGCATGTTCTCCTCTCAGCTCTGGGGATTCCTGGTTCGAATCCCGATCTGGGTGGAGTTTCCATGTCCTCCCCGTGTCCCTGTGGGTTTCTTCCCACAGTCCAAAAACATGGATTCCAGGTAAATTGAATGCTCTAAATTGCCCTGTATTTTTGTGTGTGAATGTGTGAGTGTGCCCAGTGATAGATTGGCGCCCTGTCCTGGGTGTCTCTACCCAGTGCCTGAGATGTTCTCCCCTGGATGGGTATGGGGAGCCCCACTGCGACATGCTCATCCTGGGGAGAATGCACTCACACACAAACACAGACTATATGGGGCAATTTTGGGCAGTCAATTTACCTTGAATCCATGTTTTTGGATTGTGGGTGGAAACCCACGCGGAAAAGGGGATAACATGGAAACGCCACCCAGATTGGGATTCGAACCTGGGACCCCCAGCGCTGAGACGTGAAAGTGCTAACCACTAAACCACCGTAATAATATGCGTAAAACTATAAAATACAGAATACAAAAATAAGGTCAAATTAAAGTGACAGTGTTAAGTGAGTTATACATTAAAATATATTGCACTGGTGAATCCCAATCTGGGTGGAGTTTTCATGTCCTCCCCGTGTCCGTGTGGGTTTTCTCCGGATTCTCCGGTTTACTCCCACAGTCCAAAAACATGGATTCCAGGTAAATTGAATGCTTTAAATTGCCCCTATAGTTTGTGTGAGTGAGTGTGTGCCCAGCACCCGAGATGTTCTCCCCTGGATGGGCATGGGGAACCCCATTGCGAGCCTCATAAAGGAATAAGCAGAAGATAATGGATGGATGATTGTTCTACCATTTTTTTTTAATTCAGTTTGATTTAATGGTTACAGAATTCAGTATTATATGTTTTGTTTCCATAGAATTATTGTGTCATTTGCAGGCCAGATCATGCAGTTAATTCTATAATTGCCATTTAATTTCTCTTTATTGCTCTAGTTTAACCGTTCCAAATGCTATGTTCGTGGTCAGAAATAGTGTTACGAACCTACTTTATGCTGCTGAATTATTTTTGCAAAAGGAAATTCATCAATTCAGCCATTTAAAAGTCATGCTTGTTCAGTCTTTTCAGTATTATTCTGCCATAAACATAAACCCTGTTGTGAAAGCCCTGTGAGTCGTGGGATTTAGCTCTGGGCTTTTTCTTAATATCTTCAAGCATTAAATGGTCTGACAGATTGAATTTGCCGAGCAGCTCGCTATTCTTGCCATTATAGAACAGTGAATTTCTCGTTGTTTACAGATGCCTTCATACGCCCTCTAAGACGCAGACTGAAGGGTTCTCGGTAAAAGTGCTGGTCCGTTTCAAAACATCCATGAATTACCAGTGCGCTTTCTTACCACTTTACTTCCAGTCTTATAGATATTGTTGTTCCATATTTGTGTATTCACCAAAAATGTACAAATGATTTTATGGTTCTGATAGATGCATTTAGCTTTTATGTTTGATTTTTATCGTTTGATTGACTTTATAGGTTTTCATTTGGTTTGATATCAGGTTTTTATCTGCTTCACATCTACGATAGGCGCTAATTCCCACTCCATTTCATTCACCACTACCAAATGGTGGCACGACCTTCCCAACAAGGAAGGCTGACTCACTCAGCAGCTTCAGAAACTTCTCAAAACACAACCTCTTCCA
>JAOUQT010312916.1:0-14827 GCA_025769995.1 Xyliphius kryptos | reverse complement strand
AGTTGCTCAGGTAGTGCAGCTTATTCAGGATGGCACATCAATGCAAGCTGTGGCAAGAAGGTTTGCTGTGTCTGTCAACACAGTGTCCAGAGCATGGAGCAGATACCAGGAGACAGGCCAGTACACCAGGAGATATGGAGGGGGCCATAGGAGAGAACATCCGCCGCATGCCCAAGCGTTGTAGGAAGGTAACAGGCACGTGGAGGCCACACACTACTGAGCCTCATTTTAATTTGTCTTTCCACTGAAGTTGGATCAGCCGGTCATTTGATTTTCCACTTTGATTTAGAGTAGGATTGCAAATACAGACCTCCATGGGATAGTAATTTTGATTTACATTTTGATAATGTTTATGATATTTTGTTCTCAATGCTTTCCACTATCTACTAAATAAAGATTTTTAACTGAAATATTTTATTCACTGAGATCTAGGACGTATTATTTAAGTGTTCCCTTTTTTTAGCACCGTATGTATATTATATTTACGTCTCTTATCTCATCTCTTATGAATGACGGAAATAAAGAAGCATTCAAAAGGTTGCTTGGCTCCCAGAAATAAAACTAACACAGCAGAGCGCCGTAACAATTTACTTTTTGTTTTTTTTGGTGGAATTTTGTAAGCTTCTCCCAACACTAATGCGACATTAACGGGAGAAGTTCGTAGACGCACTACGGCTTATTAGTATAACAATAGACTTTAAGTGGCGCGCCTCAGGGATCCTCATGAAAAACTTCAATGTCTTTCAGTGTTAACTGCACAGTCAGCATTAAATCACCACTCATTTAACATGATGTTCTATAATGAAAGTGCTTTAATAATAATGTGAAGAGAACCTGGGTTCTTGCTCCTCTTCAGCCTCCACCTGCTTGTGAAGCTCCTGAACTGGAGGAAAGACGGACGGGGGGCTGAGGAGATGGACAAAGCAAAGATTAATGCAAAAGTATTGAAATAAATTGGATACATTAATCTGACATGCTATTTCATTCCTTCTTTGATGAATAAGAAGTCATCAGCCTAAAAAATTAATATGCAAGCCCACACACGTACAGAAATGAGCTTTTTTTTTTTTTACATAGCAACTACTGCAAGTTACCTGGTAACAGCCTTGGCAACAGAGCCTTCCTCATCTGAGAAGGATGGTTCTGTAGAGATATAATAAAGCTGCATAATATGTTTCTGAATACACACTTTATCCTGTTCTTTATTCACGTAGATCACAAAACAACATTTTTCTTACAACATAGTAAGCCAGGAGGAAGGAGGGGGTGTTAAGGTTTTGTAATGTGCATTGTTTTGACAACCTTATGCAGGATTTAAAGATTTTTCCCAGGTAAAATGATTTGGGGCAGCCAAGAGCCTAAGTCCTAGACACCAAAATGGGAGTGCAGCTTAAATTCACAAAAATTGGCCTAGAAATGGCTTTATAGTACAACAAAACGCGATTGGGCTGCTAACGTCTACCCAAATATTTTCAGACTACAATTATTTTTACCCCAAACAACTTTGCAATTTGAACTAGTCTTCATTTTCTAACTAGTCCTAGGTTTTTCAGTCAACCACATGTCTTTTGTATCGAACAATTCGACAGAGCGTGCTCTTCAATAACTATTACCAAAAAAAGTTGGATTTTTCAATTCTGTTAGGCCACACAAACATCAGTTCCTAGGGAGGGCAATTAAATTTGGTGCCCTTATGTCTTTAGGGGGTTCTATGATGTCGTCTAGCTGGACTTTTTCAGGCTGCAATATGCAAACTAGTCCCTACGGCATAATCTCCATGGAGACAGGTTGATTTAAATATTCTTTAATTTCAAAGCAGACTAAAAAAAGCTTGACTTTATCTGATTGATGTTAGTCATAGTGATAAAACTAATGAAAGTCATATCAGATGTGTTTAGACGAAGCTCAGGTTTACCGCCATCCATCCATCCATGCATCATCTCTCTCGCTGGGCTACAACAAAGAACTAGACATAGACCTGGGTTTAGCCACAGGGAAACTCCTCTACAGAGCAAGTGTATTAGTTCTCAACAAGAAAAAGCTTGAGGACAAGACGGACACACCCTGGAGAGAGGTTTTAGGTATTGGTAGAGGCAAGACCAGAGTCTTTATAAACTACCGTCACTAGAAATTACTTAAATCTGTGTGAATTATTTAATTCTTTATTTTTTAAATAGTTTTCTTTGACTGTCCATTGTAATTTAATCTTGGGTAAAAAAAAAAAAAAAAGAAAGAAAAAAAGTCATTGATTGTGAGACAAGATCAGAGTGGAGGGCACTTTATAAACCACCATTAACCAAGCGGGTGGGGGGCCTCCAGTGGAGAATTTTTCAAGGCATTATTGCGGTTTTAAATTCAGTTAATTATGACCAGTTTCCTTTCTGTCACCAGAGAGAAACCCTTTCAAACCTTTTTCAAACACCGTTTCAGACTTCATCTGTTTTTGTCATATTAAGTTCTGTTTTAAATGCTCTTAATGTGATTTTTACACCATAAGTTTTTATTCTTGGTTTTAAGTATGTAAAAAAACAGAAGTTTAAGTGTCAACTGGTGAACTTTGTTCTTTCTGCTGATGTATACAGCCATTTTGCTCGATCCTAGAATAAAGTGACAGACGGCAGCTCTGATGTGATTAGGATCTTCAGACGACTGTTCCAAGTGAAATCATTATGTTTGCTAAGACGATCAAAATGGCGTATGATCTACTGCAAAGGGGATTCGTTCTAAATGGACTACTGATCCCAGTTTTACCTTTAAGTACCCCGTCTAAGAAAACAATCATCTCAAAATGAGATTAAAAATGAACTGATTGTTCAGAAACTTTGAACAGTATGAATTCTGAAGAACATACTTTGCAGACTGAAGTGCTCAGAGTTGTCCTCTTGCACAGGGGTTACCACCTTCATTCTGAGACTCAGTTTCCCATCACTCCTGTCAGCTGCCTCTCCACTGTCCTCCACTGAGATCTCACTAGCAGCCATCGTCGTCTCCGTGGTAACACTGGCCTCCTCACGCTCTCGGTAGGTCCCAGTTTCTGTAAAATCAAAACAAAGCCTCAATAACCAGTGAAACTCGAACACTTCAGTTCTGTTCATATCACAAAGATTCTGTGAGTCCAAGCACCTCACCAATAGGGGTGCTGTGGAGTGGCGTGTTCTTCAGCTGTCTAACATGAGGCGGAGTGGTGCCCACTGGGGGCTCGATCAGCTCTCCCTCTCTGGGAAGTGTAAAGTGGAAGGGAAGTTCTGTGGAGCAAAAGCAACAATTCATTTGAAAGTCATCAAAAAAAGTTAAATACACACTAAGTGCACAGAACTTATTCAACGCTCTGGGTGGCGCAACCTCATTATTGTCTTCCAACCTGAAGAGCACACTTGGCTGAATTTTCAAATTATCAAAGCGGTAATATCTTAAAAGTTCAAATAGCAACGTTGGAGTCTGGGAGAAAAAATGTGTGTAGTCTGTGAAAATGTTTTAGAAGTTAAAAGACTTAATGCGTTTTATCGTACTATAGTGCAAATTATACAGAGTTCATGAATATCTCACAAGGTAAAATTCAAACCCTGATTATAGGCTAATCTGTGTGGATTTAGTTATCGAATAAGATGCACACCAGCGGCATCTAGCCTCCAAGTTTGGTGTCTGGAGGATTTAGGGTCATTGCCACCCAACATGTTTAACCCGAAAAAATGAATACTAATAACAAAAAAATACAATTTCCCCACAATTTAAAAAAAAATTATGTTTATCTCATACTTCTGCCCCTTCATTTTTTAATCTCACCTCCAGAGCTGTCGCTCAGGCTCTTGTTGGCCAAGCCCGCACTCTGGGATGCTGCGTCATTAGCATTACGTATTCCAGTATTCCCATTCAGGCCCGAGCTGCTGGGTTGGGAGTCTGACCTTTTACCTCCAGATTCCCATTTTTTTTCCAGGGAGCTAAGTACAGGCTGCGAGGAGCTTTGTCCTTTCTCCTGAGAAACCCTCTGACTCTCTTCTAGTACCACAATGCTGTAGCTCTCCTCCCTGTGTTGCTCAATGGAACCATCTTCAGCCACCTCCATGGGCTCTGGAGACTCGAGCTGGCTTTGAGAGAGTGCTAAACCAAGACCCGAACCTTCCGTCCTGCTGGTGCTCTGAACGTCTCCCTCATCTCTCTGAGCCTCGTCTTCAACTTCCAAATCTTTAGAGCTGTTCATGATATCAAGCCTGTGACTCTGCGACATCGGTGGACTTGGTTTATCCCAAGCTTCATCCTCAGACAGTTTCTCACTCACTGGTTGAGGGGGTTTGACAGGATGGGCCGTGGTGGGCGATTTTGTTTCAACATTCTTTTCTAAAGTACTGCTGAAGATCTGCTCCTCATCTACCACACATTTCCGCTCAGAAGCAATGCTGTTTGGAATACACTGATCTTCAGATTTTGCGATTTTCTCAGTCTCAGGCTCCTTATTCTCCATCTTTCGGTCCTGTTTTGGAGAAAGCGCTTGAGTAGGCGCTGAGACTTTAAATTCAGAGTTCATTCCACTTTTATCTGCCTTTGTACGAACGGAGTCTGTCTGAGAGTCGCCATTGCTCCCCGGGATGTCTTCGATCTGTGTCGCCTGACTGTCTTCTTCCACTGCAAACATTTGAGTTCTCTTCTCAAAGACACTGTTTTCACTCTCCAGCTCCAACCGCAGGGATGTAAGCCCCTCTACAGGTTGGCTCCCAGCAGCTTTTTTAAATGTCTCCCCATGCAGTGTCGCAGCAAGGCTTCCCATCGGCATATCCTTCCTCTTGTTGGAATTCTGACTACAGCTTGGCGTGGGAACAAACACATCCTGGTGCAGATTTTAGAGACACATAGTTATCAAAAACACACAGTCAGAAATACAAAAGTGACAAGCAGTAGAAAACTATTTAAAAAGTTCTTACATGGGAAAATTCAGGCTGCGTCGGCAGGGAAAGGTTTTGAGATGGGGTCGAAGTCGTGGTCTTAGGCGCAGGTTCTACAGTAATCGGCTCGTCTTGCTCTGGGACAGGAGGCAGGTCATCCGAGGTGTCTTTTGGACACTTGTCAGCTTCAAGACTGTCTGGAAATAGTGTATTGTCAGCTTTTTTGTATTTATAATTCACAACAGATAACGATGTTAACAATAATAGGGGGTGTAAGGAGTGGGTTTCTTACTGTATTGTCTGAACCAAAAATACACAAGTTTGAGTATTGCTATTTATGGTCAATGGGAGACAAACTATGTAGTGTAACACAAACACACCAGTACACAAAAATAAATCAACCGTAATCACTAAAAGACGTGAGTAATCTGGAGCTTTTTCCAGTGGACAGCTCATCGTAATCTACCAGGCTTCAGCTTTTTAAAAAGCGTTTAACCCTTTTTACACACCATGTTGATATTATTACAATACAAGGCAATCCAATTGGGAAAAGGGGGGGAAAAGGTGGGCGGAGCAAGGTGGGCAGAGTCTGAACAATAGCTGCTGATGCCATGCTTCTAAATGATCATCAGCGAGAGTGGACCGATATCTGGACATTATTCTCATGTGGGAACATTTTCTCATGTTTGGATACTTTTCTTCAGCCAGCAGGTTTCAAAGCTGACCAGCAGATGGCCTCAACTTCATTTGAATGTCAGTTTGCAGAACTAAAAATGTATCATCAACCCCATTTTTGCTTGTTTTTTAAAATCTTCTTTGATCTTGTTTTTAATTGAAAGTGATTTTTTTGTGCTTCACTATAGTATGACTCACCCGGAATGACGCTACAGTGGCAGCTTTTGCGCTGGGCATGTTGGATCACTTAGCTGCGATTTCAGTTGCTTCACTTTATTCCTCCTGGGTTTGCATTGGGTGGAACTTTCTCATTATATTTTGTGTGCATAGTTCAAATCAAGTTTTAGATTTCTGGGTTCTCGGTCCCGCACGCATCTTGATTTGAAATTGAAACAGACACTTTTTAAATTGTTTCTAAAGTGCTCCAAAACAAGTCTTATACAGTGGTGTGAAAAGTGTTTGCCCCTTCCCCACCCCCCCCAACATATACAGTGCCTTGCAAAAGTATTTATTTATTTTGTGTGTGTGTGTGTGTGTGTGAAGAATCAACAAGTGGGACACAATCGTAAAGTGGAACGAAATTTATTGAATTTATTATCCCAACTTTTTTTTTTTTAAGAAGCGGGGCGTGCATTATTATTTACCCCCTTTACTTTCAGTGCAGCAAACTCACTCCGGAAGTTCAGTGAGGACCTCTGAATGATCTAATGTTGACCTAAATGACAGATAAATAGAATCCACCTTTGTGTAATCAAGTTTCTGTATAAATAAACCTGCTCTGTGATAGACAGAGTTCTGTTTAAAGCGTAGAGAGCATCATGAAGACCAAGGAACAAGCCAGGCTGAGATACTGTTGTGGAGAAGTTTCAGTTTGAATTTGGATTCACAAAGATTTGCTACGCTTTAAACATCTCAAGGAACACCGTGCAAGCGTTTATATTGAAATGGAAGGATTATCAGACCACTGCAAATCTTCCAGGATCCGGCCGTCCCTCTAAACTTTCAGCTGAAACAAGGAGAAGACTGATCAGAAATGCAGCCAAGAGGCCCATGATCACTCTGGATGAACTGCAGAGATCTACAGCTGAGGTGGGAGACTCTGGCCATAGGACAACAAACAGTCGTACACTGCACAATTCAGAAACAGAAAGACATTCCTTAAAGATATCCATTAAAAGTTCTCATTTAAAGTTTGCCAGAAGCCACCTGGAAGACACACCAAACATGTGGAAGAAGGTGCTCTGGTCAGATAAAACCAAAATCAAACTCTTTGGCCACAATGTAAAACGTTGTTTGGTGTAAAAGCAACACAGTTCATCACCCTGAACACACCATCCCCACTGTCAAACATGGTAGTGGCAGCATCATGATTTTGGCCTGCTTTTCTTCAGCAGGGACAGGGAAGATGGTTAAAATGAATGGAAAGACAAATAAAAGACCATTTTGGAACAAAGCCTGTTGGTGTCTGCATAAGACCTGAGACTGGACGGAGATTTATCTTCCAACAAGACAATGATCCAAAACATAAAGCAAAGGTTCACAAATAAACGTATCCAGGTGTTAGAATGGCCCAGTTAAAGTCCAGACCTGAAGCCAATGGAGAATCTGTGGAAAGAGCTGAAAACTGCTGTTCACAAACACTATCGATACAACCTCACTGAGCTTAAGTGAGTCTTTTCATGTGCAAAATTGATAGAGACACACCCCAGGCGACTTGCAGATGTAATTGCAGCAAGTGGTGCTACAAAGTATGGGGCTGAATAATATCGTATGCCCCACTTTTCAGTTTTTTATTTCTAAAAAAAAAAAGTTTAAAATATTCAATAAATTTTGTTCCATTTCACGATTGTGTCCCACTAGTTGTTGATTCTTCACAAAAAATTATAAATTTTATATCTTTAAGTTTGAAGCCTGAAATGTGGCAAAAGGTTAAAAAGTTCAAGGGGGCCGAATACATTTGCAAGGCACTGTATTTGTTGTGTGTGCAGAATTATTAGGTTGTAGTTGAGAGTATTCTGTTGTGTTGACTGAGAACAAAGCTTAATATTACTGGAGTTTGAATTTGAATTTATTACTGGAATTTGGCCATCTTGAGAGAATATCTGTTTGTGCAGGTAACTATTATTGTGCAGAATTATTAGGCAACTTAATAAAAACCTTACTTGTTTATTTTCACCAGGTAAACCAATATAACATACAATTTAGAAATAAACATTTCTAATTCAAAAACAAAACCAAATCAGTGACAAATATTGCCACTTAATGACGACACTGAAAATCCTTTCATCCATAGATTCTGTCAGGAGCTTGATCTGTTTCAAGGATTCAAGGAGGCTTTGTCATTTTCAATAAATCTACATTGCATGCAGCAGCCACCACAGTCCCCTAGACACTGTTCAGAGAGGTGTACTGTTTACCCTCCCTGTAGAGCTCACATTTTATAAGGGCTTCATTCCAGCCTCAACCCAAAAATGTCCCATAAGTTCATCTTTGAAAATACCAGCCCAAACCAGCACCCCATCACCACCTTGCTGGCATCTGAGTCGGAACGGAGCTCGCTTCCTTTTATTGATCCAGACTTGGGCCCATCTATCTGGCCCATCAACAATATCATTTCATCAGTCCATAAACCATAGAAAAATCAGTCTTAGGATAGTTTTTGATCCAGTCTTGACGTTTTATTTCATGTTTCTTGTTCCAATGTGGTCGTTTTTGAGCCTTCCTTACCTTGGCCATGTCACTGAGTATCGCGCATGTTTGTTTTTTGATACTCCAGTAGATTTTTTTTTAATACACCTCTTGGTGCTACTTGGACACATCATCAGTGAAGAATTTTTGCCTTTTCAGAGTCCATCAAATCTTTCTTGTAACCCATTTTGCCAAAGGAAAAGAAGTTGCCAAATAATTAAGCACACCTTATTTAGGGTGTTGATGTCATTAGACCACACCCCTTCTCATTACAAAAATGCACATCACCTGATTTACATCATTGCTAGTTGGCTTTTAAGCCTATACAGTTTGGAGAAGGAAAACATGTATATTCATTTGCCCAATTATTTCACACAGTGTATAATAAAAATATCAACAAAAGCCTAACATTACCTCTTTTCAAGATCTTTACAAAAATGGTATTTTGAGATCTTTTACTTGTTTATCTGCAGATTTGGATTTACCATTTCCCATTTGTTTAGGTTTTTCCAAATTAGCCATGTTTCTTTTTTATTTTCTACGAGTCCTATTATTCCGTGATGTGACTGAGAGGGGTCCAATAGCCATTTACATCCAACATATAGTCACATTTATATGCTCCATGTAACTTAACCCATGTTTTTTCTTGCCCTGATATTCATAAATTTTGGTCTGATTATTTTAATATGCTGTCAAAAATTATTGGTGCCACTACCCAAATCTGCCCTATTGCAATTGCTATCTGCAATTTTTGGGTTCACATACTCTCAAAGGCCCAGTCAGACGCTATTACTTTAACTTCATTGTTGGCAAGGCTGTGTATTCTTCTGTTTTGGAAATCCCTAAAACCACCAACAATTTTAATGTGGCTCCATGATCTCATTTTTTTTAAATTACAAAAAAAAGATTTTGGATTTATTTTAAAAGGGAAGATTTAAAACATTTGTTTGAAGTGAAATTATTTTATTTCTTATTTTGACCAGCTTCAGTCGATGCCCTCTACTTTAAAACTTTATTTTTTTTTATTTTAATATATATTTATTGATTTTATTATTGTTTTAATCCCAATTTTTGACAAGTATTAAGGTGTAGTCACTTTGTATTTGAGTACCGTATTTTCCATGTTTTTTTTTATTTTATGTTTGTTATGTGTGGGGATTTGTCTTTGTTTTTGTTTGTGTAAGGGTGTATGTTCAGTTTTGGGATAAAACTGGGTAAAATGCAGTCTTTTTAAATTTTATTTGTGTATATATATTATTATGACTTCTCGAAAGAAAAAAGTAAATTTTAAAAAAGAATGTAGCCTAACCATTGGGCTTCAAAAATATTTTTTGATAAATTTGTTCTAAAAATGTGCACTTTGCAAAGCCTGGTGTATAAAGCAAAACTAAAAACAGAGGGCTGTGATGTTCTCTGGTTATTATCTTCTAAACAAACCTGAGCTAATCCTACCTGGTTCGTTATTGTGTTCTGTGGGCGAGCTTGGAACAATGAGCGGCGTTTGGCTGAGGTTCTCCTGCGTGGCTGCTACAAAGTCCACAGACTGCCTATGAGGAAAGAGAACAAACGTTAAGAAACACTTCTGAAGTGGGTTGGGGAGGTGGAACTGATGGAGACAGATGCTAATTGGAGATAAAACTAACGCTCAGTGTGCAGCTGATTCGGCTCCACCACCACAATGCACTACTCTGTTTTTTCTGCGTTGCAGAACATTTACAGCTGATTCAAAACTCTGCAGCTGGTCTGCTGTTCAACCATCTCATCTCTCTCTTCCGCCACTGGCTGCCAGTAGCTGCCCTCATTCAGTACAAGGTCTTGACTCTGTGGATCGGCTCCCTCTTACCATCACCATCTCCCAAAGACATTACGATTAAAATATTAACTGATTACATAGCCAGCAATCCAATACATAGACACATCCACAAGAGTATTGATCAATTGACATACACAGAATATCTTAAAGCTGCTGGTGGCGCAACCTCATTATTGTCTAACAACTTCCCTTATATTTTACAAGAGGCAGAAAGAAGTGAAGCGTTACACTCTTAAAATAAGTAATCGTCCTTTGTTTAATATTTGAAGTGCCGAATTGAAGAAACACAAATTTCCACTGAGACCTGGTCAGACAGGTTCATGGCTTACTGTGAAAGACTCTCATGCACCAGGGTCCCCTGTCCAGACAGATGCAGGAGACGGAGGCTGTGTGCAGGAGTGGACGTGGCATGCTGATTCTCCAGCTCCATCCCCGTGCTGTCCACCTTCGATCCTGAAATCACAAAAATTACCGAGTAGGATATCAAAAGAAGGTTTTGGTAAGTCATTTGTTAATGAACGGTCACCAAAAATCCTAATTAATCTGAGAAATGTTAAGGAAACTTAAAATGTTGGAACAAAAAATTATTTAATAAAAAATGTAATACAAAATAAATATTATTCAATGAAGATACAGACGTAATTTAAAAACACTGTAGGTGGAGGAATTAAAACATGAAAACACTAAAACACTAAAACACACTTGGTGCTTAAAAGCTAAGCAACAGCTAATATAAAATTGTAAAATATACAAGTATAGCATACGTTCAGTTCCTAACTTGTGATTATCGATGGTTAGAATTCTTGTAGTGCACACTTCGTGCCAGACGAGTAACATGGGACGAGTAAAACTATGGGATGTGGAAAGTAGGACGCACATAACGACTGGGGCAAAAACTAGCTTTATTACAGACAGTATTAACCGTTAAACTGCCGCCGTTCTGCCGATGGAACTCGCCAAAAGTCTTGCGCCTGTCCCACGGCTTTCCCTCTTCCCACACCACATAAAGGCTACACAAATAAAGGCTGCCGCGTTGCCGTAACCACATGCTTTTCCAACAATATGGACATGTAAAGAACTTAACGAGAGGTGTTTAAGAGCCTGCTTGCGAAAATATCTTCTGAATCTGAAGTACTAGCGCTGGAACATTCAGTCTAACTCAGTCATCCCCACCACTTGATAGCGCTGTTCCTGGAATTTATGAAGCAACCTCTGGCTTTTCTGTAAATTTACCTAAACTTGTGAATATTTAAAGTAAACTAAGTTTGTTTTAATACTTTATATTCCCGTTTACATTTTAAAAGCTAAAATAATGTGAAATCCTCAGGGTGTCCATTAGGTGTTGCTTAACCTTTAAGTCAAGTTTATTTTTTCCGTTACTGCTCTTAATTCTTACCGTTCCTATCCCTGTCGAACAGATCCTCCTGAGAGGACATCATTTCATCGTTCTCTGCCTGTAGTGAGTCTGAGACCTGAGAATGCAGTATGGCCTGGATGCTCAGCTCTCTCTGGGACACCGACGAACTGCTGGAGCTCACCTCCGATCTAAAAAGAGTGATGACTGTCAAATGTGAGATGAGAAAAGGGAAAAATAAAAAGACTTCATTATTTTTAAGCTGTTACCTTTTAGAACCTTCATATTGATTGTCTGGAGCCTTAAATGAGTTTTTTAATCCAGCTGAAAAACAAAAAGGAGATTTAAAAAGACAACTCATGAGGCGTCACGGTCACGTCAGACAGAAGGTTCTGGGTTAATTTAGGAAGTATAAGGATGAAACATGATGGGAATATAAGTTTATTTTGTCCCCCAAAATACAATCTACACTTCATGTACCTCATCAATGGTACCTCAACCAATCCAATGGTTAGGACCCTGCTGTATATTTTTGTTTATAAACATTATTCACTAACCGGATTCCAAAAAAGTTGGGACACTAAACAAATTGTGAATAAAAACTAAATGCAATTATGTGGAGGTGCCAACAGCTAATATTTTATTCAGTAGAGAACACAAATCACAGATCAAAAGTTTAAACTGAGAGAATGTATCATTTTAAGGGGAAAATATGTTGTTTCAAAATTTCATGGCATCAACAAATCCCAAAATGGATGCCACGGTGGGTTGTGTTTACTGACTGCTTTCTGGAAGTATTCCTGAGCCCATTCTGTTATTTCCTCGATCTTTTGATAATGTTACTTAAAAGTCGTTGCTGTTTTATGGTGGGTAACACCATTCTGTATTTCTTTCTGTGCAACAATGGTGGAATTGGTGATCCTCTTACCATCTCTTACGCTCCGAGAAGCTTTTTTTTTTACCCAATCATGTTGTCAGTTGACCTAATTAGTGTTAATTGGTCTTCCAGCTGTTCGTTATATGCTCAATTTCCCTTTTCCAGCCCCTTATTGCTCCTTGTCCCAACTTTTTGGAGATTTGTTGACACTGGACTTTTGAATCAACATATTTCTCCTTTAAAATGTTACATTTCCCCAGATTAAACTTTTGATCTGTCATATATGTTCTATTACAAATAATATCTTGACATTTGCCATCTTCACATCATTGCATTCAGAATTTATTCACAATTTGTTTAGTGTCCCAACTTTTTTGGAATCCGGGTTGTAGTCCACCTTTCAATCTTATATTCTGTATAGAACTGATTCACTTCTGACTTAAAGTGCAAATGAATACAAATGAAACTGATTTGAACCGAAATCGACTCAAACCCAAGCTTCTCCTGTTGACTGCAGTGTTTTTATTGCAGGGCACATTTCCTTAGCATTTTCTTTGGCCTTATATTTAAGATTTACCACAAATAACCTCTTACTGCCAACCCCACTGTTTCTTCAGCTGGTGGATAACCTCTGGTAGCTTGTACCCCTCCATTCTTTTCAACCTGCAGCCTTTCAGTCTAACTATACTATTCTCTTCCTAAATCTTGTTTTTCACCTCAAACTGACTGCTGATTTTTCTTTTTAAAATAATCTAATGTCAAACACTTTTTTTGAACGTGCCTTTTGTCTTTCCATCTCCCCCCACATTTTTTTTTTTTTTGGTTTTTCCTTCTTTTCCAGCAGGCCTTCTCCAGCCTACATGCAGTGTCCTCATCCTTTCTTGAGGTTCATGCTGAATTGCAAATAGAAAGTAAATATATTAATCAGCCAGCCCAATCAGGGTAATCAGGAAACCAAGAAGAAAGACATGTTTGTAATTTGGCTGTAATCAATGTTTTTCAAGTTTTATTAGAACATTCAAATGCTGACGAGAAAAGTTCATTAAAAAAAAAGGCATTACATAATTTGAATTCTTCTATATTTGATCAGCAAGTGAAGAAAAAATAAAGGGTTTCCAGACAAAACATGAGTGGAACAGTGCAAGGCTGGGCAGGAACTACAGGCTTCTGGCTTTTGGGCCTGGAGAGTCTCATAGAACCTTCGAATGTGAGCCAAAGACAAATCTATGTGAACAGAAATATGGCCACACACTGGAGTTTCAGCTTAATAAACCCAATGGTTAAAAAACACAGAAAAAATCATTAAAAAAAATGCAAGGGGTGCTTTGCATTGCATGTTAGATGGATTGGATACATCTCAAAGATCTCAGTTTGAGGAAGGTTAAAGGTCTGAGGCACTTAACCTGGACAAGTGGATTCAATCACATCTGTGTGGCGGCTTTTCCTCCACACACTGACACACACCTTACCACAAAAGACTGTCACAACCCTTTGAGGACACTAAGTAAATTCAGTGACACAGTTAGAACAATCAAGTATTTATAATTTTATTTTATTTGACAAAAAAAACCCAATATCCTTAAGACTCTTCTTAATTCTCAGTATAGAAGAAATGACTTTGGAATAGTTTACTGTAAAGATTTCCATGGAGGTGATGCTCAGTATTGAATTTCCTTCCAAAGTAAATAAAGAATTTCGGGCTGTAAGGTTGTTGGTTCATGTGTGCTTGGTTCTGAATCTGCCCCCCTTAACCCTTGTTGAGTTTTCAAGTCATCTTTTTAAAGAAAACTGTGATACTCCATTTACTTATTTATCCCTGAACCCCCTGAATTGAAGGTTTACGGTAAAAGCAGCAGATGCTGGAGCAGCACTTTGGCACAGACTCGGCTCCAGCCTTCTCCTCACTAAAAGTCCCGTTTCCTGTTCTAACACCTCGGCAAGCCTTTCTTCAAAGCCATCATTATTGCTTGCTCCATCATTCTTTCTTTTCCCTCTTTCACCTCCTGTTATGAGTGAAGGAGTTCTACGTGGCCGGATGGGAAGGCAATAGCAATAGTGCAGAGGGTGATGAGCGGTGTGTTCCTTTGAAGTGCTTTCTAAAGAATGGGTGGGGTGCGAGCGGGCGAGATTGCTTGCCATAAAGAAGAGCGGAGGCGTAAGTGAGAAGCGAGCCATTCGTTCTGGTTCTGGTGTGGTTATGACTCTCTGGGGAGGCTCTGCGGACCCCAGCAGGCCCCTCGGAGAGAACAGATCAGTGGGATCAGGGCCCAGGCTCGGTGGAGGTGGAACTAATGGGTCCATGTTGTTCAGATACAGGATGAGTGTTGGAATTTTCACAGTTCTTTAGATGGAATTAGAAATACAGAAAGCGTGTACCTTTATGTGAACCTTTATTTCAGATGCTACATCATATAAATACACTGCTGAAAAAAATAGCGGGAACACTTAAACAACACAATGTAACTCAAAGTAAACCACACTTCTGTGAAACCAACCTGTCCAGTTAGGAAGCAACACTGATTGTGAATCAGTTTCACTTGCTG
>JAOUQT010312907.1:0-14829 GCA_025769995.1 Xyliphius kryptos | reverse complement strand
TATATATATGTTTGTGTGTGTGTGTTGTACAGCACTTTTGGTCAGCTTTAAGTATTTTAAAATGCGCTTTATAAATAAATGTAATTTGATTAATGATGATTAGATTCTACGAAAATCCCCATTATGCATAAAAATGTGTGTGTGTACTGTATGTATGTGCGTGTGACTGATTAATTGAATATGTTAAGGTGTATATAATGTTTTCATCTTTGTCTGTATTCTTATTTCTAACAGCTCTATCGAGCGCTGCCATGACGACCCACACCCCCCTCTTCTCGATGCTCCTGGCTTTTCTTCGACTGGCTACCTGCTCATTTCCAGATGAACCTGGTCCTTTAATCTCCGCCCCTGCTGAGGGTAAGCACCTCCCCCACCGCCACCAACCACACTGACCCCACCTTTTTGCCAATTATAGCAGCTGTAGGGTGACATTTGGATAAAAGACATGCAGGAATTCTCCTGAGAAAAGGAAAACACATCTTTTAAAATCTAATAAAATAAGATTGGGGTAAAACACCAAGAAATAGAGTAAGAAGTTTCATTGTGTTTCACACTGTATGGTAATCAAGTGCCTTGTTTTATTTGGATATAAATTTATGTTCTTTCAAATGTTCTCTGACGTGGTTTCGCAGGACTGATGAGATGTATTTACCATGTGAGTTTGAACACCAGACAAAATTGTTAACAATATTGTTTTAAAAAATAAAGCTCTTGATTTGTTTGAGCGTCACATCTGCTTGAGGCCTTGAAAATTACTTCGAGTGGCAGCTTTAAAGATGTGTATAAACCCTTTGACCTCTATTAAGATGTATCAATTTTATGAATATGCAAATTACAAACCTCCCCCAGTCCTACAGACATGTCCACCCCCTTCCATGGCAGTAAACTGCTCCTTGCTTCATTTGCATAGAAAGAAATGCTTTATTTTTATGTAATTTAATGTTTGTTTTGCTTTTTATATAAGACAAAATATTCAAGGTAACCAATTATCACTTAAACGTGTCTGTACCTTTAAATGAAGAATTAAGAAGGTGGTTGTTTAATATGCTTTACAGTCTTATTGTACTGCACATAAAAAAAAAATTAAGATAAAATGATTAATGTTTTTTATGAATAAATCATGAATGCATGAATGAATTCTAACAAGTCTATACACTTAAAAAAAAAACTTAAGTTAAATAATACAAATTATGAGTTACATTTCTAACTACGTATTTACGCTTATACCTCTATTTTGAAATGTATTATGTTCTACATCTTAAAAGGCTCTATACTTCTAATATTTTACTCGATTTACTCAAAATTAATAAACTAATCTTCCACGACAAAGTCTAGTCCGTTTTTTAAAGTAAGCACTGTTCGTGGAGTAACAGATCATCTAATTATCCTTAGAAACCCAAATTAAGTGATGATGTCATTTAGCGACTTCTAGCAACTTGTTGGACAGCCAATAGCTACTTTTCTTACTAAAAAGAAAGTTGCCGACCAATGTGCCAATAAAAGATTAAAGAATAATTAATACAAACTGTGCAGCAACATATAAGCAGGTTGTTCCTAAATGTACATCTGCAAGGAGCATATATGTCTAAAAGAGCACACAGTTATGTGGGCACAGTGTTTGAAAGCCTTAAAAGCACCGCCGAGTCGGATTCACTTACACCAGCATAACACACACTAACACACCAGCACTGAGAAACATCCATTACTCAAATAGTACCTGCACTGTGGTGGTACCGTAGGGGTTCTGATCATTGGAAAACAAAGTAAAGCAGACTAACAATCTGCAAAAAAAAGAATATAATCTGTAATTGTAGGACGCAAACGTGCATCAATATGCCAATTAAAGCGAATAAGATCAACAGTGAGTGATAAAATTGGAACATGTCCTTTTTAAAGTCGCCTTATACATTAACTGTTACCATTTACTGTTTACAAAAAAATTAAGAAATTTTAAGAAAGGCATTTAGTATATTGTATAACATTACAGTATTCATAAAAAGTGTTACTATTTAGATTCATAGTGCATCATAACATTTGTAATAAGCCTTTGTTAATGTGTATAGATTCATTATCATGGTCATTAATTGTCAAACAATTTGACATTAGGTTTTATAACAAAGTGACATAATGCATTATAATATGAACTTATTTAAACTTTTGATTATTTGGATCATAAGACATTCTGGTAACACTTTACATAAATCAGGCCTTATACACACATTTATAAAGCTTTATCAAGTATTCCCAATGCTTTATAATACTTGTTATAAGCTTTTATTATTGTCCATAGATGTACATAACACCACACATAAAGTGTTATAAGAACATGCCATAAGGCTTTATAACACAAATTGACATAATGCATTGTAAATGATATATTTTAACTGTTCATCAACTTATAAACATTTAAAGAATTAAAAGTTTAAATAAGTTTATATTATAATGCATTATGTCACTTTGTGTTATAAAGCCTTATGTCAAAGTGTTTTAACAATTTATGACTGAGATTATGAACATCTATGTACTTTAACAACGGCTTATGACACGTTATAAAGTGTTATGAATACTTTATAAAGCTTCATAAATGTGCTTTTAATGCATTATAAATGCCGGATTCGTAGGAAGTGTTACCGACATTTTTTCCTGAAACAAGATGATTACACTTCACTTAAGGTCTGTCAGGAGTCATTAGGTACTTCTATGTATGCAATCTCTTATAAATAGGTAATAAAAAAAGAGAGCTTATAAGCATTTATAAACAGTTATGAGCACTTAAAAAGTAATTTACAGGAAAATCACTCATTAATCACAAATGTTATAAGGCTTTATGTCACTATAATAAGTTAATGACAAGTTAACTTTGGTGATGCTTTATGTCACTTTTTGTGTTATAAAACCTTGAAATGTTCTCATAACAACCTATAAGTGTAGTTAAGTACATCTATGGACATTAACAAAGGCTTGTGATACTTTATAATGCTTTATATATGTGTTAATAATGCTTTATGAATACCGGATTTATGCAAAGTTTTTTCAAGGTAGTGGCAACACTTTATTTTATGCTTGTAAAGAGCGCTCATAAGCTTTTGTAAACAGTTATAAGCACTTACAAAGTCACTGTCAGGAAAAGCACTCCAAAACACAAATGTTATAAGGCTTTATGTCACTTGTCTCTATAATTAAGTTAATGAACAGTTAAAATATATACTTTTGTCACCTTGTGTTTTAAACCCTTATGGCATTTTCTTTGAACAGGTTAGGAGTGTGGTTATGTACATCTATGAACAATAACAAAGGCTTATGACGAGTATTCTAAAAGCATTATAAATGTGTTAATAATGCATTATGAATACCGGATTTAGGTAAAGTGTTACCTTCTGAATACTTTACAGTGATGTGCAGTGTTTATGTACCTGGTGTTTTCATCTTAGGCCAACACTGTATAGAGATACTTATCTGCTTTAAGCTAACAGCTGTTTCTGCTGTGAAACATGCAAACAAACACCAGGCTGGAAGCAAAATGTGTCAACACGATTTTCAGACTTATTACTGTGTGGAACAATGGGAAACAGCAGTAGGGTGAGGGAGAAGACATTGAGCGTGGCACATGCCTTGTCTCCATCAGTCAAGCTGGCTGGAAGACTGTTTAGAGCCACAGTACAAAAACCACATGTTTATATCGACTGTCACCTCAACAACCTGTTTTTTATTATTGTCACCTCAAAAACATGCATTTGCTTGTTAATTGCATCATGGACTTATATTTTAACTCTTGCACTTATGTCCTGCTCTTTTGCTCTGTTTAGCTGTTTAGTAGTCCAAAAAGGGAGGGGTAGCTCAGTGGTTAGGGTGTTGGACTATCAATCACAAGGTTCGGGGTTCAAATCCCAGGTCCACTGAAGTTATCAATGTGGGTCCTTGAGCAAGACCCTTAACCCTCACTGCTCCAGGGTGCTGCATCAACCCTTTGTTCTGACCCCAACCTTGTAAGTGTCTTTAGATAAAAGCATCTGCTAAATAACTAAATGTAAATGGATCTGTTCTTTTGTTAAAGTTTTTTTTAACGAACAAAGGTAGGATCTTTATTAGTGAGGTTTTTCTGCATTTTATACACGCGCCCTTACTGCCACCTACAGCTGCTGCTGTGATTTTGCGTGTACAGGTTGATTTATTGGGATAGATAAACTGATTCTGATCAAATATAAAGATTGTCGTTTGTTCTCCGTTCTGCCCTGATTTATAAAATGCGATTTAAAAGATTTTGGGACTTGAGAGCCAAACGCAAATAACAAACTTTCTCAAAACGCCACGGGAATTTCACAGCCAGCACGCTGAGCGCATCATTTATATTTAACATATATCATATCAAATTCTCAAAATATCGTATTGTTTTTTCACCCTCTAACGTTCAACGTTCAGTTATGAACTTATGAGTGCCACGCTCCCAAATCTGCACAGATCTGATTGGGTGAGGAATACCATGGCGATATTAATACGCACACGATTGGTCTGGACGTCCGTGCCGCACAGACAAGAAAAATCCACAGCTAAGAATAAACATCTGGTGTGAACAACGTCTGCGTCCGGACCGCAGTCCACCTTTTAGTGACCTGAAGGCATAGGCCTTCTAGAAGGCTCTGATATGAAGAACTTAAAATCTTACTGGCAACACTTATTTAATGCTACAGGGGGCGCAGCAGTCATTCTGAGGGTGTGGGCAGAAATATTTCAAACCTGACAACGCTGAAATGTGATTGGCTAAATGCAATTATTTTGTAAGTTTTCATGATCAGATGTTTGTAGGCCGTCAGAGAGGACATTGACTGCCCGCCACTGCTGTGTACACGTCTCATAAAAGCAGCGTTAACGAAGACGTGTTTAGGGTCATGAGGGTTTGGGACGACGGTGTTCCAGTGCTCATCGGTTAGCGAAAAACCCCAAACATAAAAGTATTTACACCTTTACACACTTTCATTGCAGGTTTTTGGATTCTAAAAAGAAGCCTGTATGTGCATGTAGATGGGGAGAACATGCAAACAGCATGCTATTAAACCGCCAGGTATAGATTTGCAGAATTAAGAAAGAATGATACTGTACATTCTATTCCACCCATTCACCTTATAGCTCCACCTTGTGGCTGTAGAATCAGAGGCAGTAGTTTGTTTTTGATCCTCTGATCTAATGAAGCGTCCGGTGAGAGAAACTGGACGTAAGGCTTTTCTATTGTTACTAACTTTGTGATTTTGTCACTTTTCAGACCCTCTTTCAGACGTTTTTTAAAAAGTGACAAATTTTGTGACCTTTTCTGGTGTTGGAGACTTTCAGAGACACACAGTCCTCAGGTTCTGTCCACAACACTCAGCGCTCTGAGAGACCCGCATCGCTCCACGTCCTGCAACTCAACTGGGCATGCCCAAAGCTGCCACTGACCCCGCCCCCTAATGACCGCGTGGGATGTAGATATGTGTTAATCTTACACACCTGTCCCTCAGCTCGTCCACGGTCTTTAAAAAGCTAAACATTTAGCAACATCACAAAAAATGATTCAGGTCATTTATTTAAAAAAAACAGCATTGGCACTAATTAATTATAGGATGTAAAACAACAACAGGAAGTTCATTTATTCAGAGCGCGTTTGCAGTTCTGACACATGCGAGGTGTTTTTCACTCCGTTTTTTTCCCCTAAACACGCAAATTGACTATTAAGCAAATTAGGTGGTGATGTCATTTTGGGGCTTTTAGGGCAGCCAATAGCAACTCTCCTTCTTCTTTATTTAAAAGCCAAAATGAAATGAGAGTGCAGTCACTGAATCACTGATTGTTCAGATCATTTGTGTTTCTGAGGGTTTAAGATAAATAACATATGGCGGCAAATCTGTTCGTCTCTTAATTAAAACCTGACGCTCTCCGTCGGAGGGTCGGGGGAGGGGGGGGTGATGGTTCCGATGTGGTGACACTCCTGCAGCGCTGCTTCTATTTCGGTCGAGCAGACTGCTGTGAGTGATGAGTCCCTCGCCTCTCGGCTCTGCAGCTGACCGCTGTGAGGCTGGACTGTGAACATGTCACCTCCACGGAGAAGCACTTACACAGAAACTTAGTTTATGATAAACAACTTTTAATAAAGCTGCCTTGCGTGAGGTGTTTGGACGGCACGAGCATTGCGTTAGAAGGACATTTTCGGACCTACTGTCTCGGATTCTTCATCTACAGGGTGGAGCATCGAGGTGGATGTGTGTAACAGAGCAGGGGGTCTGAACCGGTCTCAGCACGGGACCCACGTGTTCGCATGGTCATTAAGCCGAGACTCAGTTTCTTATGTATAGACTAGCTGTACCCGCCCCACATCTGGTTTAATTTAAAAGAAAGAAAAGTGAACGTGTACGTTTCTAATACATTAAATGTAATAACAACGGGAACTTTAAAAGGCAGTTGTTTTTAAACTCTACCCGTGTGCCAATCACTGTACAAGTGCCTTGCGTCATCCCCTTCATTCTACCCGTACAGCGCTCACTATACGCCAAGCACCTTGCGTCATCCCCTGTACTCCAATCGCTAGACCAGGGCCCATATTTTGATTTGGGTCTCCTGATTGGATTAGGTTTTTTTTTGGAATGTTTGATATCTCTATGACTCTGTGAGGTTCTCCTATACATCTCTGCCAAATTTAAAGTTTGTGAGGTGAGTGGAAGTGCCCAATTTAATCAGGACTCGTGTTTTAGATTGGGTCCCTTGGTGGGCCCCCCGGTGGGATTCTTTTTGGAATTTTTGATATCTCTATGAGTGTAGAAACAATCCTGTACATCTCTGCCAAATTTATAGTTTGTGGGATGTGAGGAAGTGCCCAATTAGAGTAGGGCCCATATTTTTAATTGGGTCCCCCGATGGGCCCCGTGGGATTTTTTTGGAATTTTTGATATCTCTATGAGTGTAGAGGTTCTCCTGTAAATCTCTGCCAAATTTGAAGTATGTGACGTGCATGGAAATGTTTAAATAAAGCAGGACCTGTATTGTGGATTGGATCCTCTGGTGGGCCCCCCGTGATTTTTTTTTTTTTAATTTTTGATATCGCCATGAATGTAGAAACAATCCTGGACATGCCTGCCAAATTTAAAATTTGTGGAATGTGTGGAAGTGCCCAATTAGAGTAGGACCCATATTTTGAATTGGGTCCCCTGGTGGGCCCCCCGTAGGAGTTCTTTTTGGATTTTTTGATCTCTATGACTGTAGAGGTTCTCCTATACATCTCTGCCAAATTTAAAGTTTGTGAGGTGAGTGGAAGTGCCCAATTTAATCAGGACCCATATTTCAGATTGGGTCCCCTGGTGGGCCCCTGGTGGGATTTTTTTTGGAATTTTTGATATCTCTATTAGTGTAGAGGTCGTCCTGTACATCTCTGCCAAATTTAAAGTAAGTGATGTGCGTGGAAATGTCCAATTAAAGCAGGACCCTTATTTTGGATGTTTCAAAATCAGATGAGCATTATTTATTATTATTATTTTTAAATGTATTTATTTTTTCGCAAGCCGTCTGTGACCCGCCCATAACATGTCGCGACCCACCGGTAAGGAATCGAGTGGCCAGAGAGTTTAAAACGATCTCACAGCCTAAAAATACACAACCTGCACAGAGCAGTCACATTAATGATCTGAATGTGGGTTTATGTCGGCATTCCGCCCCCGAACGCATTGTGAGCGTTAAGTTCAGGCGTCGATAACACCAGCGCTGCTTCTGTAAACTATAAAGTGCCGTGGGGGATTAAGATACGGTGGCAGCAATCATTGCAAGCACCTGAACTGAGCTGGAACTCTCCAACCCCAGAACATTAAAAATAATAAAAAGAACAAGCAGTCCCCTGTTGAGACCCCCCCCCACCACACCACACACACTGATATTAACTTGCAGGTGCTATAGTGCAGTTAAAAGCTGTCCTCAGAAGCAGCTTCACAGTGGTCCACGATCACGTTACAGTCCTAAACATCTGCAGTGACCGATTCATTTCTGCAGATTTGTATCCCTGCTGTCCCATCATGCACATCACATGCACATTACTTGGTCTGTAGAAGAGATGTGTTTTGAGATGTTTCTAAAAGCTGCTGAGTGACTCCACTTACAGACAGTGTGGGGAAGATGGTTCCACCATTCAGCCGTGGTGAACGATACGAAGTGAGAACTAGCGCCACGGTGAGGTTGAATTACGGGGTGACATTGATCACTAGAGCGCAGTGAACGAGTCGGAGTGTGTTTAGTAAAGATGGACTGAAGGTGAGAGGGGTCAGATCCAGAGACTGTCCTGTAGGTCAGAGTCAGTACCTTGTACTGAATGCAGCAGTTACAGGAAGCCAATGGAGAGAGAGGAGGAATGGAGGGACATGAGTTCACTTTGGTTGGTTGAACATGGGGGTTCTGAACCAGCTGTAGAGTTCTGATTGTTGAAGTTGGGAGACCGGAGAGCAGAGCGTTACAACAGTCGAGCCGGGATAGGATGAGGGCCTGGACCAGCAGCTGAGGAGCCTGTTTCGTTAGGAAAGCTCTGATGTTCCTGATGTTCTACAGAATGAATCTGCAGGAACGGCCAGTTTTCATGACCTGATCTGAAAGTTTAAGATGATCGTCAATTGAGAAACCAAGATTACGGAGCGAGTCAGTTGGAGAGATAGTGGAACCCTCAATTTGGAGGTTCAGGTCATGATGTATTGTGGGTTTAGCTGGGATTATAAGTAACTCAGTCTTAGCCAGGTTTAATTTAAGATGACGGGCCTTCATCCAAACAGATATGTCGGTGAGGCAGGTGGATATCCGATTCGTGATGGAGGGGTTGTCAGGGGAAAAATCCCTTTGTACATCAGCACTTTGTACTCAAGAAACTAATATTAAGGAAAAAGGTAAGAGAGGGTGGCATTATTGTAAATAAATCACGGGAAAGTTTTATTGGGCACGACGAAGTACAGTTACCCCGCTTTCCCCGCTCTCCTGTGATTGATCAATATCAATAAACGCCAACGCCCTTCCTGATCCTCCCACTTTCCAACAACCTACAAGGATGAAATTTGGCGTTGTGATCGTCCTTGAAAAAATTAACTGCTTCTCGCTTTCTTACATTCGATGGTTTGCTCGCTATCGCCAACAAATGCAACGCCTCGGATGGATTGGGGTCTTGGCGAGTGCCGACAAAGCTGAAACCTGACTCCATCATTTCTTATCGTGTCCTTGGAAAACCTACTGATAAATTCATGTACGAAAGCATCCGCGTGGACACCGCAGTCACAACTCACCCTATATACAATTTTTAATCGCCCCAAATCTCACTCTATAATAATACGTTTGTTTAAAATATATAGAATCCAAACGCCATCACTCATTCAAAAACAACTGCCTTTCAACTTTCACATTATCAAGTTATCCACCATATACACTATAATAAAACAACAAGGTATGATTCAAAAATGTGTTTATTGAAAGCAAAATAGTCAATAATCTGTAAGATAGTCCGGTTTTTAAAAGTAAATGCTGATCGCTGAGTAACAGGGTTTTTCTAACGATCAAAAACTGCCCCCTAGTGGCCAAATTATAGAACACAATTTATAAACAACAGCTGCAACAGTTTAAGTGATTATTGGGAATCGGCTCGCTGTTTATATTGAAACTATATTTTATGATTTAAAATAATGTATTGTGTTTTACGCATTGATACGAAGGTGAAGGTGTGTGGCTCAGCCAATCAGATTTAAGGACTGGTTCTTGAGCTACACCATGTAAGGTGGGGTTAAGGCGGTCATATCTCTTTGTGGTTTGTCTTTCTTCCTTAAGGATGAGCACAAACGTATGCTTTCAGCCAGATGGCATGGAGGTGCGGCGGTTAGATCTTCTACCTAACAAGAAGGACCCGGTTTGATTCCTGGTTCTTTTCTGTATGGAGCCTCCACGTCCTCCCTGTGAGGTCTCTGGTTTCCTCCCATATTTAAAGACACGATGGTAAATATGAGACACTATATTGGATGTATTAGTGTTGGAGTCACGTATTTTTCCAAATAGAGAACAAGGGTTACTATGCTCAACGTATACACCATAAGATGGTTATAGAAGTAATTAATAGCCCTCGTGGCTGCAGATCTGAACCTGATCATGAACCAAACCCAGTGTTCAAATTAGGGCGTTAACCCACGGTGTCGCGTTTGGCGATCAACACACAGCCACTTATTCTTCTGCCTGGATGGAAAGAAGGTCCACGAGCGTAAAAGCACAGACGCGCGGCTTTCGCTGGCTGCCACGGTGTGAAATTCCAACACCTTTCTGCCGTGCAAATTAACGGCGCCGGGCCGAACGGCGGCCAAAAGCACGGCGTGCTTAACGAACATCTGTGGCGACGCAGCGCTCGCGGGGGAGTTCTTTATGAAAGGTCCATATAGCTATTATTACAGCTTTAAATAATCAGGGTAAATAAACAGTGTGCATTAGAGCGACCGCATTGCGCGAACTCATATTGTGTGTATTATGTTAATGGCACATGAAATTAAGACAAAGACCCCGAGCAACCCGAGTTAATTAATGGGCTTCGGGAGACGGCGCAAAGATGTTATTCATTTCTGCTGTACGAGGGCATTCCGGAGTCCAAGCGGCGCTGATTGCGCGAGTTATTCCCGTAGATGTACTGCTCACAGTGAGTCGCCTCCATTAGCAACAAGCTGCTCATTACATAAAGCAGCTAATTAAACATAATACAGGCCTGCGCTGGCTCATTAATGCACGGTTCTCCCCTTCATACGAGCTCGTTTAGATCCAGACCCAGAGCAGAGAGACACGGCGCACCGCAGATGGCGATCGGCGGCGGGAAACACGGCGCGCTAATTAAATTCTATATTTTCTTCGTTCAGGCAAAACTATTCATAGGAAAAGTCTATAAGGTTTGATCTGAAAGGTCACATGGTCCAATTAATTGGATTATAAACTAAAAACAGCGCAGGTTCAACGATACCACAAAGCTTTGTGGTTAATTAGCGTAATGCCACAATCTGACCTTGAACCAAACGGATTCTTAAAAAAAATAAACTTTAAAAGTAATGATTCTAAACAGAGGAGGAAAGGGAACAGATGCAGTAAACAGGTCTCATAAATACGGCATAGAACCAGGATTTCATACGGGACACGTGGGCGTGGCAGGTCAAACCACGAGACAAAGAATAGTTGGGCATCAGTAGCTGGATGGACCGCGCTGAGCGGTCAGCTAATGGAGGAAGGGGTGGACCGGCCTTCCACTTATTTAGAGCGCTGCCTGCAGGGTCTGCCATTCAGCTGCAAACGGAAGAGCAACCACAGATTGGTGCCCCCCTGAGCCCGTGTGCTGCTGGCTTTCCTGTTGAGCAGGGATGGCATGAGTAACTGCGCTGTGCTGCCTGCAGACACACACTACTGCGAGGATACACATACTCAAACAGCGCCCCCCAGTGCAACAGTTCTGTACTTGGCAAATAAATGTTTCGTTATGTTTTGCACCAATACAGAACGTGTACCCAGCTTCGCTTCTCCAAGACACGTGTAACACAGAATTCTCTGATCAATGGATTATGTGACCTTAGAGGGCACTCTTGTCAATTTAGATCCGAAAATCTGTTAATTTATGTGATTTATTCTTTAATTTATACACTGCTCCAAAAAACTAAAGGAAACACAAAAATACCACATCCTGGATCTGAATGTATTAAATATTTCCAATTAAAATTCTTTATTTAGAAGACAGTGGAATGCGTTGAGAACAAAAGAACATCTCATGAAGGTCTGGATTTGGAATCCTACTCCAAATCAAATGACCGGCTGATCCAACTTCAATGGAAATTCCTCAAGACAAGTTCAAATGAGGCTCAGTAGTGTGTGTGTCCTCCACATGCCTGTAAGACCTCCCTACAACACCTGGGCATGCTCCCTATGAGGTGGCAGATGTTCTCTCCTACGGCCCCCTCCATGTCTCCTGGTATCTGCTCCATGATCTGGACGCTGGCATTGATGTGCCACCCTGAATAAGCTTCACTACCTGAGCAACTGGTGTGGGTTGTAGACACCACCTCATGCTACTTTCATGGTGAGAGAACTGACCAAATGCAGAAGTGACCAAATCAGCCAGAAAGTGAAACTGATTCACAATCAGTGTTGCTTCCTAACTAGACAGATTGATTTCTCAGAATTGTGGTTGACATGGAGTTACATCGTATTAAGTGTTCCCTTATCTTTTTGAGCAATGTATCTTTATAGTGATTGGCGTACAGGTAGAGTGGAAGGGATGATGCGAGAAGGTTGGCGTGCGGGTACAGTGGGAGACACAGGGCTGCTAATGTAAAGCGAACACTGTGAGGCATGCTACAAGTTTCACATCTACAGCAAAGAGGGCAGCTGAATAAATGTGTCTGATCCTGCAGCACCAATTTGCTTCCTGAAAACTTTAATGAAGACAGAGTTGAAGAAAGTTATCTTGTTAAACATGCAAATTGGTGCTTGACTTCAATGAAACATAACTGAAAATAATTACGAGTCAGGGTTGGCCTAATATACTCCAATAAGATAATTAAGAAAAACCAGTATAAACAAAAAAAAATTCACATTTAAGTAATACAACAAGACAAAATAAAAACACTACAGATTAAAAAACTATTTATTCAATCATTATATGTGAAGTACTATTTTTCCATTTTTATCATTTTAACCCGAGGCAATGATTTCACAAAACGCCTGAAAACGTTTATGGCGCATCAAACCGCAAAAACACAAGGAATGAATCGAGGGTTAAAAGAGCAACCATGGTGCAGAGTCGTCGCTGTGAGAGTTACCACAGCTGCTAATGGCGACGACTGAGCTCTGCTCTCCTGCCGCCCCTGTGCTTGTCACCGGGAGACCCGCTGCACGGAGCAGGAGGGGGACGTAATGACGGAGAAGGGCGTGATTAACCAGCGTGGGCGTGGTTTGTCAGAGAGGGGCGGGGTTAAGACAGTTCTGCCAGGGCCGCCATTTTTTGCACAGGATTGAGGGGATCCGGAGGAAAATTTACCAGGGTCAAAAACTGACCTAAAACTAGGCTGTGAGTTGTTAAAACCTCCGGGAATCCCGAGCTGAAGTGATCGAGCAGCGGAAGCGGCGGCTTGTGTCAGTTTTTGCGCCTTTTTTGGCGCCTTTGTCGTGCACATCCGCAGTGGAGAGAGAGTATTGTTTTGGTCTGGGGCTCCATTCAGGGCTGTTCCACTCAGCTTTAATCGTAAAGGTAAGAGCTCCAAACGCTGCTTTTTGTTTGCTTCTGGCATGGCTTGTTTCTCTCACGTTACGGAGGCTTCTGCTGAGCTGACCTACTCAGGTCTGCCTCAGTCTGCCTGTGTGTGCGCCTCAGATTCGGCTGCAGAACACCGTGCTTTTGACTAAAATCACCTTATCGTTCCATCGTTGCTCTCTTTAACAAGCAGGCGACTTTCAGAGGGGCAACAGATTCCTCATATGGTTGTATTTTGCCTCTGAGCTTGGCTCTTAGCCAGTACTGTCACTGCTAAGCTGGCTAGTCTTCTTGTAAGCCCCCTACAAATACATTCATGTGTAGTAATCATGCAGCCATGTTTATTCCTCCTACTGCCTTTCTTTAGCAGGTTTTACTCTCTCAAGCCGTTCACACCTTTCCAATATGCCTTCCTGAAAGGCAACACAACGTTTAAGTTGTCTCTCGCATCTACATTCCTGCTTCTAAAATGGTAAACAGAACCAGGAGTGTCAATAATAGAACATAGTTCCCTGTGTGGGGTTTATTAGCTTGTTAGCCTAGCATAGCACATCATAACAACCTATACAAAAGACAGTATAGCAGACAGCAGCAGCAGCACACGGGCAGATGATAGACAGGATATCCTCCTGCTTTACACAACAGCAGCTCGGTGTTTCTCTGCTGCATTCTGATCAGACCCCCTCGGCTCATTTCGTCGTGTCGCTTCGCTTCATTAGGATTAAAGTGAATCTAAACCCCAGGAATGGGTGTGTTAACCCAAATGTGCAGCCCATGTGGACTGGAAACAGAACTAAAACACTGGATGACTTCACATCACGTCACAGAAGGATGGAATAATCCATACATTGTTTATTTATCAGGTTTATAAGAAGATTAATGAACATTCATAATTCAATACAATTTATTCATGAAACCCTTTTTAAATTAGCCGAATCTGACCGTAAATGCTGTAAATATATGATTAATAACAGTAACTGGATTATAGGGTTCAACAACAGGTTAAAATACAGATTAATTTATAAAGCAAACAAAAGAGTCAGGTAAAGCTAAAGACCATAAACCATATTTTAAATATACTACACTGATCAGGGAATTAATGGACAAGGGAAAAAAAGGTAAATGCAGCTATGCTTATTAACAGGCACTCGGGCTGAAATGGATGGCCACCACGTCCATCCACGAACAGGAAACACTGAATTTACAGGGTGGTTAAGAGAACTGAGGAGCTGTAAATCCAACACCATGGAATCAATCTGCATTCCAATGATGTATGGCTTCAAAATAATGGAAGTGTGTGCGAGGGCACATCAGAGATGCTTCATATACGGCAGATGGTGTGTATGTTATAGTAATTTAAATATATATCATGATTAGGGCTGTGTGACTGATTAAATTCCATTAAATAAAGCTCTATCAGGTTAATATTATTTTGTGTTTAGTGATAAATGTGTGATAATCTTATTGCTTATATCAAGTAAAATATTTACTGTAACTCGTATATTACAGACATGAAGACTAATTATAAGTTCTAATATATTGTTTTATTAATATATTAGAACTTATAATTAGTCTTCATGTCT
>JAOUQT010312901.1:0-14830 GCA_025769995.1 Xyliphius kryptos | reverse complement strand
TAATTAACTCCCCCTGCTTTGTTATTGGTTCTCTTCGCCATGTGACTCCTACCCTTTTTGTATTTATGCCTGTCCCTCCCGTCTCGTGGCGTCGGTTATCATTTGTGTTTGTAGCGTTTGCGTGTTATGCTTTGGTCTGTGTCTGCGTGGTCCGTGGCACATAATAAATATCCTTTTTCATTTACCGTCATCTGGCAACCTGCTCCTTCCAGCTCGCCACTCCGAGCTCCCCTTTCGGCTCTCAACGCGCACTCGTAACACACTGCATTTAAAGGAAAATTAGATAATAAATAAGGTGTAAACACTGCAGTTAAGTGTAATTAAACAGAAGCTACAAAGACTAAACCTAAATCTCTATCATCGCCTTGGAAAAACTAAGTACTTCTTATCTTCCTATGTTAGATGGTACGTTCGATATCGCCATTGAACGCAAGAAACCACCAGGGTCACGTTGTGGTCTTCCTGAGTACCTACAGATTTAAATCTTGGATCCCTTATTACTTATTGTGTCTTTGGAAAAATTAACTGCTTCTTACGTTCCTAAATTTGATGGTTCATTCAATATTGCCATTGAATGCAAGACCACATCCAGTGTCACATCAAGGTCTTCCTGAGAAACTACAAGGTAAAAACGTGTTCTTGCCTTCTTGTGTTTGTTCATATCAACATCGAATGCAACACCTTTGATAGATTGGGGTGTTGGCAAGCACTCACAAAGCTGAAACTTGGCACCATGGTTTCCCACGTCCTTGGAAAAACTAACTTTTTCTCGCTTTTCTACATTCCATTGTTCATTCTCTATCCCCATTGAACCCAACACCTTAAATGGATTGGGGTCTTTCCTTATCCTGTCCTTGGAAAACACGTGGACACCGAAGTCACAACTCACACTATATTTATTCCACATATTAATTTCATGATTTTTTATTGCTCCAAACCTCACTCTATAATATATACATAACCTACTGAAATTGTAATATATTTTCTCTGTATTATAGAAAGGGAATACAGCACTGCATATTGCTGCTCTGGCCGGTCAAGAGAAGGTCGTTGCTGAGCTTGTTCACTATGGTGCCAATGTCAATGCGCAGTCTCAGGTAGGTATTCATCACCAACTGATTTAAGCTGGGCCTATGGACTGGATGGTGTTTAGAACTTTGGTAAAGAAGCTGATTTTGGAATTTCATGTCCTCTTTCAGAAAGGTTTCAGTCCCTTATATATGGCGGCTCAGGAGAACCATTTAGAGGTGGTAAAGTTCCTGCTGGAAAATGGAGCCAATCAAAGTCTTCCAACTGAGGTGAGTTGTGTGATATCACATGGCATCTATCTCTATATAACAAAGCTATCAATAACATTGGTGCTTTTTGTTTGTAGGATGGTTTTACACCACTGGCTGTAGCTCTGCAGCAGGGGCATGAGAACGTTGTGGCTCTTCTCATTAACTTTGGTACTAAGGGCAAAGTGCGACTGCCTGCTCTCCACATCGCTGCACGCAATGACGACACACGCACTGCTGCTGTGCTGCTCCAGAACGACCCGAACCCAGATGTCCTCAGCAAGGTAATCATACATACAGGTTACGGCAGCACGTTTTGGACAGGAACTACGATGTGGTTGCAGAAGCTCTGTGGACTTGAGCTGATGTAAAAAGCTGAAGTTGTTCTAGGTGGGAACTGTGGGAAATTAAGTTTGTCATAGTGGCAGTGGGATTTTGTACCAGATCCAGATCCAACATCCCAACAGCCAACAATGTCATGCTGAAGGCTCCATGAGCTTAAATATGCTCAGCGTCAGAAACAAGTGTTTTTCAGGTGCGCCGCTTCTGCCATCCAAAAAAAAAAAACCCACTTGGGCCACTGTTTACACAAGATGTTTCAAATAAAATTATAATATCTAAAAACACTGCACTATACCCAGTAACTATGCCTTTTCTCCTTCACGTCTTTTTCATCATCAGACTGGCTTCACTCCTCTCCACATCGCCGCACACTATGAAAACCTGAGCGTCGCCCAGCTGCTTCTGAACAGAGGCGCCAATGTGAACTTTACACCCAAGGTTGGCCTCCTCCATCCTTGTAATTCTAGACAGTCTAATGCAACTTAAGCCCGTCCCACCCAGAGACTAAATGAATATGTAACTGTGTTTTGTAGAACGGCATCACTCCGTTACACATCGCTGCCAGAAGAGGAAACGTGATTATGGTTCGATTACTCTTGGACAGAGGAGCACAAATAGATGCCAGAACTAAGGTACGGTATCTCTTCTGCCACTGCGTCCAGTGCTGGCACTATTGCAGAAGATTCATTTATCAGATACAGTATAACAATTCTGCATGCAAGGCTGCTGTTATTTATGTCTAGTTCTCTGAGGATGACCTATTTACGTCCTCCTGGGAGACGAGTGAGGTATTTCTTATGCTGGAGGTTTTTATGCACGGATTTAAATGCCAAGTGGTGCATTTTAGTGATTTATTAAGGTCTGGAAATTGGGCTGTCTTACACAGTGAACCCTGTTGAGATGGTGCTGTCAGTGGGTGCTACCACTTCTGTTGTGGTTGAGGTTATCGGCTTGCGTGATGGACAAGAGTAATTGAACATCTGAAATTACATGTAGAGTGGGGACAAAAAGTATTTAGTCAGTCGCTGATTGTGTAAGTTCTCCTGCTTAGAAAGATGAGAGAGGACTGCAATTTTCATCATATGTACACTTAAACTGAGAGACAGAATAAGAAAAAAAATCCAAGAAATCACATTGTAGGACTTTTAAAGAATTTATTTGTAAGTTATGGTGGAAAATAGAGTGGCTAATTTGCATTAAGGGAAAAATGAACGGGGCCAGGTTTTGAGAGATTTGAATCCAAACCCCCCCTTCCATCGGTGAGAGCAGTGAAGATGGAACGTCAATGGGTCTTCCAGCATGACAATAATCCCAAACATATCGGCAACAAAGGAATGGTTTCATAAAAAGAGTTTTAAGATCCTGGAGTGGCCTAGCTTGTCAGACCTCAACCTCATAGAATATTTGGGGAGAAAAATAAAAGTTCCAAATAACTAAATTGATTTTTGGTTTTTTATGTTTTTCCTGATTAGGACGAGCTGACACCGCTGCACTGTGCTGCCAGGAACGGCCATGTCAGGGTGATTGAGATCCTTCTGGACCAGGGAGCTCCAATTCAGGCTAAAACAAAGGTGCCTCCACTTTCACAAGTGAAATTGTAGGCCTTGATTTAGAGGATACATCATTCAGTCATGTGAAGGCTTAGGCCAAGTGCACAGCAGTTAAAACATGGCAATGTTAAGGATGTAAAGCTTTTTTTGAGCTTCCACTGCCCACTTATAATTAATGAATGTGTGATTGCATTAGATCAGGCTGTCTATTTTTTAAGTGTAGAATGTCTCCTTTTGACTTCTGTGTTCTTCTGGTGCAGAACGGTTTGTCTCCCATCCACATGGCTGCACAAGGCGATCACATGGACTGCGTACGACAGCTACTACAGTATAATGCTGACATTGATGACATCACGCTGGACCACCTGACACCACTGCATGTAGCTGCTCATTGTGGGCATCACCGCATGGCCAAGGTGCTGCTGGACAAGGGGGCCAAAGCTAACGCCCGAGCCCTGGTCAGTCATGCTTTATTATATTCACCTCTATTTCCTAAACTTTCTTTATGTTGTTTCTTATATTTAATTTAAGTTAAAAAAAACATAACATTCTATAAACACCACATATATGTTCCAGCATGACGACTATCACTTTACCATATACTACAATTTTATGCTATTGATTTACTAATTATATTACAAACTACTTCATATTATTTAATGACTGGATGCTTCTTTGATACATGATTAGGCTTTTAAAAGAAACATATACAGAATTCTATTAAGCAACTTTATTATCTAGTCATTTGTGGTTTATAAGTATTCATCCATACACAGTGTATAATAATGCATTCTTTACCTATAAATTCCAAAGCCCTCACTGACTCATCACTGATTCTCCCACTTCCCGAGTACCTACAAGGCTTAAATTTGGCATCACGATTCCCAATCATGTACTTGAAAAAATTAACTGCATCTCACTTTCCTAAATTCAATGGTTTATTGGATCTTGCCATCAAACACAAGAGCCGCTAATGTCACATTGGGGCCTTCCCTAGTCCCTACAAGGCTGAAATTTGGCTCCGTGATTCCCTATCATGTCTTTGGAAAACCGCGTTCTCGCTTTCCTATGTTTGTGATCACTATTGACTGCACCACATCGGATGGGAAAGGGCCTTGGCGAATACATACAAAGCTGTAACTTGGCTTCGTCATTCCTTATTGTGTCCTTGGAAAACCTACTGATGAATTCACGTGAGAAAGCAAGCACGTGGACACCGTAGTCCCAACTCACACTATATTCATTCCATAAATTCATTTCAAATTTTCAATCGCCCCTATCCTCACTGTATAATAATGCGTTACTTTGAAATATAAAAACTCCAAAGCCATCACTCATTTAAAAACAATCACGTTCTCAAGTTCTCCATGGGTGCTCCATTCTGCTAGTAAACAATAAAACAGATTAGACGTGTGATGAGGTGATTATTTACCGTGTCTGACTTTCAGAACGGCTTTACTCCTTTGCACATCGCCTGCAAGAAGAACCACATCCGCTCCATGGACCTGCTGCTCAAACATTCAGCCTCATTAGAAGCCGTGACTGAGGTTCGTAAACCACTGGTGCATCGTCAGTCATTTATTATAGAATTTATTTCTACCGCCATTCAACGGCCCAATAATGTGATGCTGAAACATCACTCTGATGGAAGTGTGTTGTGTATTTGCAGTCAGGTCTAACGCCGCTGCACGTGGCTGCTTTTATGGGGCACCTGAACATTGTGAAGAACCTCCTGCAGAGAGGAGCCTCTCCAAACGCGTCAAATGTGGTAAGCACGTCTTCTTAATCCAAAAGAGCAGAAATCAGAACTACCCACCAGGCGGATTTAAACCAAATGAGCGGATGTCCTAGTTTACAAAAAGAGGCTTGTGATAGAATGACGTACGCTGTTATAATTTAAAAGAAAAACTTTGTACTTTTCTAGAAAGTGGAGACCCCTCTTCACATGGCGGCTCGTGCGGGTCACTGTGAGGTGGCGCAGTTCTTGTTACAGAATTCGGCACAGGTGGATGCTAAAGCCAAGGTGGGCACGTGTCATCACACGCACTGAAACACAGAGCTCATTCCGCTGCAAATGTCTTACTTTTGGTTTATTTACGATCCTGTAGGATGATCAGACGCCACTGCACTGCGCTGCTCGGATGGGCCATAAGGAGCTGGTCAAGCTGCTGCTGGAACACAAGGCCAACCCAGACTCAGCTACCACAGCCGGTCACACCCCCCTGCACATCGCCGCTCGAGAGGGACACGCCCACACCACACGCATCCTCTTAGACGGCCACGCCCAGCAAACCAAGATGACCAAGGTAATCTGGAAGACAGGTTGTTCAGTGAATGACAACATTTAGATCCTTTAGCACTTTCTTTACAATTGTAGAATGGTGCAGATGTGGTTTATGAAGGTTTGTCTTATTTTTTGTGGGCGTGAACAGAAAGGATTCACTCCACTTCATGTAGCATGTAAATATGGAAAGGTGGATGTAGCAGAGCTGCTGCTGGAGAGAGGTGCCAATCCGAATGCTGCAGGAAAGGTGATGTAGAGTGCTTACACTGCAGCACGATTCAGTGTGTGTGTGTTTTTGTGTGTGTGTGTGTGTGTGTGTGTGTGTGTATACGTCAGACCACAGCAGGTGTCTTAACGCAGGTGTGTGTCCTCTGTTAATGCAGAACGGACTGACCCCGCTGCACGTAGCTGTCCATCACAACAACCTGGATGTGGTCAAGCTGCTGGTCAGCAAGGGGGGCTCACCGCACAGCACTGCCCGGGTAAGATACAAACAGTTTGGGGAAGGCCCTTCAAACAAACCAAGGTCAGTTTAGGTTTGGAATCGGAATCGGTCTTCTGAAGCCGTCTGTTGGTGTGACTCCTTCAGAACGGCTACACTCCGCTGCACATCGCCGCCAAGCAGAATCAGCTGGAGGTGGCCAGCAGTCTGCTGCAGTCCGGCGCCAACGCCAACTCCGAGTCCCTGCAGGGCATAACGCCTCTCCATCTGGCCGCTCAGGAAGGACGACCAGACATGGTGGCTCTGCTCATCTCCAAACAGGCCAACGTCAATCTGGGAAACAAGGTGTAGTAACTTTAAACTATTTGTTCAGCTACCTTACTGGTCACTTTATTAGGTACAGCTTCTTGGTTTTTCCACTGTCATTCCACAGCGACATGCATTGTAGTTCTATAAGGAATGGTTCTTGGAATAATTAGAGAAAGCTATAGTACGTTATTATTAAAATTATATCTTTTGCTGATTTTGCTGATTACTCCTTTCTTTGTAGAACGGCCTGACACCTCTGCACCTGGTAGCTCAGGAGGGCCACGTGGGCATCGCTGACATGCTCGTAAAGCAGGGCGCCTCAGTCTATGCAGCTTCAAGGGTAAATACACCACTGCATGCTCACTATTGTACAGGCATTGGGTAAAAAGTGGCGTTAATGAGCCTAATGATGAAGCAGCTTCAACTCAGCTTTGACTTTTGACCTTTTGTCACAACCTCTATTGTCCACATGGATCTTTTTGCAAGCGCGATCAATGAGCTGAAAATAGAAGGCAGTGCCCCGAGCGCTGTCGTATCGGTCTACATTGACTTACTGTCTTGAAAGAAGCTGAGGCTGAATTCCTGTACTTTCTCATGTATCTTGCTATAATTTCTCCCATCTCCAAATGCATTATTTTTTATCTCCGGCTCAGATGGGATACACCGCCCTACATGTAGCATGCCATTATGGCAACATCAAGATGGTGAAGTTCCTCCTGCAGCAGCAAGCTCACGTAAACAGCAAGACCAGAGTGAGTGGGACCTTCTAACATCAACTAATGTCATCAAACCAAACATACAGATTGAATGTATAAATGTTCTTTCTTTCCCTCAGGTGGGTTACACGCCTCTCCATCAGGCAGCTCAGCAGGGTCATACAGACATTGTCACTCTGCTCCTGAAGCATGGTGCTCAGCCCAATGAGATCACAACTGTACGTACTCATTTGATTTCAGTTGTGACAAACCTTTTTTGTTGTAGATGTGTACACAAAGGTTTTTACATGAATACACTTTTTTAAAAATCGCATCAGTCCAAGTGAATGTTGGGTGATCAGTCACTTCATACGGTTATTAAACACTTAATAACATAGAACCATGTGTGGTTTGTGGCAGAATGGAACCTCACCTCTGGGCATCGCCAAGCGCCTTGGCTACATCTCCGTCATCGATGTGCTCAAACTGGTGACAGAGGAATCAGTCTCCATGGTGAGAACCCAGAATCCATTCAGACACATCATGATCTTTAAAAGTCCTTTACAGCGGTGTTGTCGGTGCTTTGTGTCTTCATTAATCAGACTCCCTCGTGTCTTTAGTTTGTTCTTTACTGTCTTTTTCCTGCTGTATCGTTTCTTTGTGTGACTCTCCCTCAGATCACCACTGAGAAGCACCGCATGAGCTTTCCGGAGACGGTGGATGAGATCTTGGATGTATCTGAGGATGAAGGTAACGTCCAGGACTCACTCGAGCTTAGGCTGAGCAAATTGTTGTCATTAATTACAAACAACTAAGTAAGAAATCTCATTATTTAAGATCTATCACTGATCAATATACATTTTACCGAAATCTGAACAATTTGGTGAACAAGGTTGGCATGTGTTCCCAAGAAGCACCAATACCATGATAAAGAAAGGTCTTATTGTTGATCCACAAATCCAGCACATCATGAGTAAATCAGTTAAAGATCTTCTGATGGAACCTGAGAAGAACTTTTGAATATCGATCCAGGATGTTGCTGAAGATTTCATCGTCAACTATCAAGAACCACACTTCATCAAACAGCTGAAACTATCTTCTAAATTCCAAAGAGATAAATGTTATTGAAAGATCATTACTTTTAGCACACATGGGTATTCTCTGATCATCTCAGTGCAGTATGGGATAATCATTGTGACATCATTATGATGGATTACCAGGATCAATGTAATTCATCAATGCTGAGGGATTATTGCTGGATAATAATATGAAATGATGCATTAGATGTTGAGTCCAAACCAAAATCAGCAGGAAAGACTTTGCTCTAAGCTGAACTGTTGACAAATGGAAAATTTATCCTGGTTTTCTAAAGTTCTATGTGATGTAATTAAAACTATTTTTATGTCCAGCTCCAACGGGAACATCAACATCACCAATCCGCTTACAAAATATGTACTGTTTTTACAAAGCAAACAAGAAAACAGTCGGTACCAGGTCCAATATGAGCGACTGTATGCGTTTTAAACTCTAAACCTTCATACTTAAAGGTCTTGGGTCCAAATGCATTCAACAGTGTCTAATGCATGCAGAATGTTTACATTGGGCTAAAAGCCACCCAATTGTAATGACGAAATCACAACATGCAGAGTCATGTGATGTGATTCGCTTTAATTCTGATTCGTTACAGTATGCTGGATGAACATCTCAGTCTGAGCTGGTGCAAAATGAGTTCCAGTGAGAGTTCTCATGTAGCTACAGGGCCAAAAGTATGTCAGCCTCTCATATCTGTTAGGGTTTGGCCTAACTCCAGATAAAGAGTAATATGAGTGCTACAATACACACTGCCTGGCCAAAACAAACGGCACCTCATAGGTCTTTTGGTTGTTCTAATATGTGTTTGGTTTCGGTTAACAGGTTCTATTTTTTATTTATGAAAATAATAAATCATTATTCAATGATATCATATCACAAATAGACATCATATCAATGATATCTATATATTCTGAATCCTTAATAAATCAGGTGAGGTTTTAGTGAAAGTAAAAACTCCCTGAAACTTTTAGTATAAAACCCTGAGAGGACCAGGAATCTTTGGGAGCCTCACGCAAAATGCCTCACTGACCAAATATTGCTTAAATACATAACAAAGTTAGTTTTAAATGTAAACATTTAAAACAAAGCACTCATATCCTGCAAAAATGCACACATTTTTTGACAAACAACCATTAAGTGTGCAAGTTGTGCAGTAATTATAAGCAACAAGCGAAATACCTGTGCTGTGCTACAGGGGAGAATCTGATACCACATGAAAGTTGAAAGGCAGTTTTTGAATGAGTGATGGCTTTAGAGTGTATATATTGAACGTATTATTATAAAGTAAAGTTTGGGGCAATAAAAAATCAGAAATTAATATGTGGAATGAATATAGTGTTATGATGTCCACACGCTTGCTTTCTCAAGGGAACTTTTTTTAGAAATAAAAAACTGAAAAGTGGGGAATGCAATATATATATTCGGCCCCTTTACTTTCAGTGCAGCAAACTGTTGAAGTCTGCAAAAGACCTGAGACTGTGACGTAGATTTATTTTTCAACAAGACACTGATTCAAAACATAAAGCAAAGTACAATGAAATGGTTCACAAATAAACGTATCCAGGTGTTAGAATGGCCAAGACAAAGTCCAGACCTGACTCCAATTGAGAATCTGTGGAAAGAGCTGTTCATAAATGCTCTCCATCCAACCTCACTGAGCTTGAGCTGTTTTGCAAGGAAGAATGGGCAAAAATTCAGTCTCTTGATGTGCAAAACTGATAGAGACCTACCCCCAGCAACTTGCAGCTGTAATCACAGCAAAAGGTGGCGTTACAAAGTATAATATTGAGTAATATTGCACGCCCCATTTTAAGTTTTTTATTTCTAAAAAAAACTTTAAATATCCAATAAATTCACAATTGTGTCACACTTGTTGATTCTTCACAAAAATGACAATTTGAACTTGAATGTTTCAAGCCTGAAATGTGGCAAAAGGTTGAAAAGTTCAAGGGCTCAAAAGTTCAAAAGTTTTTCCAAGGCATCATGGGAAATCACAATGCCAAATTTCAGCCTTGTAGGTCCTCGGGAAGACACTGATTTGACACTGAAGAGGTCTTGTGTTTGATGGCGAAATCAAACAAATCATCAAAAATAGGATGGTGAGAAGTACTTTTTTCAAGGACATCTTGGGGAATCACAATGCCAAATTTCAGCCTGTTTTGTTTACCTTGCTTGCCTTGATGTTAGCATTTCATAGCAATTCTATTTAATTGTGAGAAACTTAACCTGCAGCATTTTGGTTTTAATATCCATTTTATTTATACTAAACTAATCTTCAGATTGTATACACATGAAAAGAACAGATTACTGAGAGTTTAATAAAATACTACAGCATGTCTTTACTTTTGGCCGGGCAGTGCATAATAATACTGTAGGATTGAGCTCTTTGGGGTCACTCAGCGCCATACTCTGACTTAACAACACTCAGATAAGAGAGCTGCTCCACCTTAAGAACATATTAAATTATATCATTAACGGTGATGTCGACATACTTTTGGCCGAACCGTGTAGCATTACATAAGCAGACCAAACCATTTCCCAGCAGCTACGCCTTTTAAAGCCTGCGTTCAAGATCATGGTTGGCTATGCTTGTGATCTTCCTTAAACCATGCTGTCTCCATCTTTTCTTCAGGCGCTGCACAACTAACGTTAGGTAGGAGCGTCGAACCGTCTCTGCCTTGATTCTGCGCTTGTCAGTGGTTCATTAACATGTGCCTTCATCCTTGAGCACTCTCATTTTTGTTTGCTGAGTTTGTGTCGCCCTCTCTTTGACATCGATAGCTGGCTGTATTGTTCTTCATCACCATCCGGTTGTGATTTTGCTTTGTCTTAATCAGCACTAGCATCTGTACCGTCACGGGACTGATGAGCCCTAGTGAACCACGTAACTGACGTAACGGTCGGAATTATCGTACGAAGTAGTGCGCACACACACAGTGGTTGTGTTCCCATTCACACCTTTCAGCCCTCATCATTAAACCCTCTAACAACAGCAATAAGTCTGTCTGGAATGCAGAAGAGGCACGTGGGAAATCTAATTGGCATGATCTATACGCCATTCTGTCTGACTGTCTGAAGTGCAGGGGTGGACAAGTCATGAACTAATTGCTTAGTTTAGGAAGCATTGCATATAATCACTATATACATTTAATACATTTATAAAACACTATTCTATCTTCATTTTAGCAGCTCCGGGACTCCAGGAAATGGACTTTGGAGTTCTATAATTACAGATTTTAGTCCATCTGTTTTTTTAGTCTTTTTTAATCTGTTCTCTAATGGTCAGGACCCCCACAGGACCACCAGAGATAATTAGTAATAACATGCTTGTGTATAACTAATCCCATCTGACTGAAGCCAATGGTTGTTAACAAGCTCAGTGTAAAGTGGTGAATAAGTAGCTAAAGTAGATTTACCAACACTGCATGCTATACAATACACATCTTTTAACTTAAAAATATTCGTTTAGGGAAAATAATTGTGCATGAAAAAAGAATTTAAACCAACTATGCCAGCCAATTATTCCTACAGTCATTATTTTCTCCATCTCTTAGTTGTTGGCTCAAGGGGGTGCTGTAGATTATCCTTATACTGTCACAGGGCGAGAGGCAGGAAAACACCCCGGGTGGATCACCTGTCTATCACAGGAGGGTCATGTCTTCATGACAGTGCATGTGTGTGTGAATGTTATCTGGCAGTTTGTCCAGGGTGTTTTCTTGCTCTTCACTTAATGAGCTCTAAGATAGGCTTCAACATTCCCGATGTACCTGATCAGGGTAAGAAGCATAGTAACTTTTTTAATTTCACTTAAAAATGGACTTGAACCCAAACCAGAAGTGTTAACAGATCTGTGAATTGTAGCCCTTCAATCCCAGAGTGTGATTTGTCCAAACCTGAGGACTCTCGACTTTCTCTATGTTTACCATTCGGTGCTGTGTGTGTGTGTGTGTGTGTGTTTTTGTGTGTGTATGTGTGTGCGTGTGTGCCTGTGTCTGTGTGTGTGTGTGTGTGAGAGCGAGAGTTCACTGCTTGGATAGCTGATGTATGTCTTCTCACCTGAGCGATGATGAATGGCGAACGCTGGAATGACGACCGTAATCTCGACTCTCTCTCAAACGCTGTGATCTTTCTGGAGCCTGATGTCTGGATTTTGCTCGTTACAGGTGATGAGCTGTTGGGAATGGATGGAGCACGTTACCTGAAGCTCGATGACCTAAAAGATCAGGATGATGACTTCCTTTCTCCAAAGAAGTCTTTACGAGAGTTTGAGAGTGGCATGGGCATGACGTAATTATCCAGCTACAGAGCCTAGTCCTAATTGAGCCTTAAGAGGAATCTTGGCCTTTACTTAAACTTTACTAAAAGTCTGTCTCTTTATCTCCGTAGGCCCTACTCACCTGCAATCCCCAGAATCCCTTGTGTTTCTCCAGAAACTGTCATGCTGGACCAGGTAACTAATTTGTTGGTCATTTTTTCAGTCACGTTTGTTACGTTTAATACAAGTACAGACCCTGTTCTTACTGCTGTGTTCGTGAACAGCACACCCCTGTCCCTTTACCGAAGGAGTATGATGAGGACTCTCTCATCCCCAGCAGTCCCGCTACTGAGACTTCGGACAACGTCAGTCCGGTGGCCAGCCCCATTCACACTGGGTCAGTGCACTTCCTCTATTTACGTTACACATTGTGTTGCAAACAATCGTCTTTTTATTTTATTTAATTGTTGATAGATCAATACATACCAACATGGGGAGAACATGCACACAGAGAATCATGTCCTCCTACCAGGAAATCATTATTTGTTCTTAATCGGCTGCTTACTTCATAGATTCCTGGTCAGTTTTATGGTTGACGCCAGGGGTGGATCCATGAGGGGCAGCAGGCACAATGGTTTGCGTGTGATCATTCCACCACGCACCTGCGCTGCCCCCACACGCATCACCTGCCGTCTTGTCAAGCCACAAAAACTTACTACCCCTCCGCCGCTTGTGGAGGGAGAGGGTCTGGCTTCACGCATCATCTCCCTGGGACCCTCCAGCATGCAGTTCCTGGGGTAAATATTAACACTTTATGTTTTAACACAAATTACATATACAGTAGTGTTCAAAAGAATGCCAGTCAAATATGACTAACCAGACAATCACTGTTTTTGGTATAAGTTCTATTACCACATGACAAACAATTTAGCAGTAGTAGATTATTAGAGAACCAATATACCCAGCATTCATGATATGCATGCTCTTGAGTCTGTGTATTTGAAAAATTACCTGAAAGGGTTGTGTTCAAAATAATAGCAGCGTGGAGTTCAATTAATGATGTCAATCATTCTGTGAGGAAACAGTTGTGAATCATGTGGCCCTCATTTTAGGGTGAAGCCAGCACATGCTGTACATTAAAGCCTGAGAGATATTGAGTTGTTCAAGACATCGTTCAGAAGAACTGCAAACTTTGATTAAAAAGATGAAAAAGACCTGTTGATTAGAGAGGGTAAAACGTATAAAAACTGCAGACAATAATATGCTGTTCAGAAAAAATTATTTCCAGTGCTTTAAATTGGAGAGAATGCAAGACTACCATTCAAATGAATTGATCATCCTGGAGCTAATTATTGGCTGAGGATTTGCCATTCTGGCTATTCTTCAATGACGGTCTCTAGTTACCTGTGAATACTGTGACAGTTAGAAGATGCCTGTGTGAAGCTGATCTATTAGCAAGAAGTCTCCGCAAAGGCCTACTGTTAAAAAAGACATGTCCTGAAGTTGATTCTGTTTGCCAAAAACACATCACCTGGCCTAATACATATTGTGGACTCATCAAAGTAAAATTGTTCTTTTTGGGTCCAAGGGCTGCAAACAGTCCGTCAGACGACCCCCAAGCTCAGAATTCAGGCTACAGTACACTCTGAAAAGCATGGTGGTACAAGCATCATGATATGGGCATGTTTCTCTCATGTTTCTCCTATGTTGCTGGGCCTGTTTACCGCATACCAGGGATCATGGACCATTTTGCATATATCAGAATACTTGAACAGGTGACTAAATACTCCAGAAAACGAGCAAAATCTTGGTTCCAGTCCAACAAAATTTAGATTACTGAGTGGCCGGGCCAATCCCCGAACCTTCATCTTAATCGGACCAAAAACTTGTGGGGGGGACATCAAAGATGCCGATTCTAAGGCAAAACCAAGAAATGCAAATGAATTGTGGGATGTAGTCCAAGCATCCTATGCTGGAATACCAATTGGCAGGTGCCAGAAGTTAGTTGACTCTATGCAACACAGATGTGAAGCTGTTTTAAAAAACTGTGCTTACACAACTAAATATTAGGTTGGTGATTGACAGGAATGTCTTTTTTTTAAGTACATATTTTGAGTTTTAAAGTCAAATGCAGACAGTGCTATTTTTTTGGACAACCAAAATGTTAATTTTTTGTTATTTTCTTTAAAGTAGTAAAACATTATTTAAAGTTCTCATTATGTTTTAATTTGGAAAACAGTATGAAATGTTCACAATGCATGGAAATAAAAACTCCTATAAAGATTTTGGGCTTAACTAGTGTGTTTAAACACATTGCTATTATTTTTAACACTATTAGTATCAATATACACTGTGTTCCAAATTATTATGCAAATTATATTTTCTAAAGATTTTCCAAAATGACCAATATGAATTGCAGTCATTGTAAATTTCCAGTCATCAACTATTAGAGTACAATTGAAAGGTTTTTGAACAAACTGCCAATGATAACAGTATATTTAAAAAAAACTCAAAATGCATGTTCCAAATTATTATGCACAGCAGAGTTTTCAACCTTTTCATTTTTATAAAGAACAAAAAAATG
>JAOUQT010312890.1:0-14830 GCA_025769995.1 Xyliphius kryptos | reverse complement strand
GCAGCGAAGAGGCAGAAGATCCGCTGTGGCGACCCCGAAAGGGAGCAGCCGAAAGACAAAGAAGAAGAAGAAGATATAAAGAAACTGTAATGTCCAGCCTTTTTGTAACTACAGGAATGGAATTGATGTAGATGTGACCTGTTGCCTGTCACCTATTTACTGGTATATTATGTGACTTATTATATTGCCCCACACACTTTTTGGGTGAATACACCACTCACATCTTTTGTAAATATGGGAAAACACTAAAGATAAAACACATTTTTACATTGTAAAATAGTCAAACTACAGATTATATAACAATGTAAAATTGTTCTACCATTAAAATAACTCAACACTCATTGTCTAAAATGCTGTTAACAAAAAATAAGTACACCCCTAAGTGAAAATGGCCATATTGTGCCCAATTAGTAATTCCCACCCCCGCCCCCCTCCCAGGGTCATGTGACTCATTGGTGTTACTAGGTCTCAGGTGTGAAGGGGGAGCAGGTGTGTTACATTTGGTGTTATTGCTCTCATGCTAAATCAAATGCTTAGTAATTAATGGCTGCACCCAAACAGAAATATCATAAATACAAGAAAATGTTTGGAGTGGTCATTCATGTTCTTTAAATGCCAAAAAATCACAAGCTTGGTATTGGATCAATATAAAATCAGCAATAAAAAAGTCGAGGATAAGTGCATAATGCGCCTGGGTTCAGTGTGCAAAGAGTGAGACTTTGTGGTAGAGCTGCTTGTTGTGAGATTATTATGGAGTAAGTCTGAAAACAGGACTGGTCAGTGTGATCAGATCCATGTGGGACTAGTGTTAAGTAAGTATGGAATCAGATAAGTATTGTGGTACAAGTGTGGGATTATCAGGACATTCCGAGGATTTATGTTACAGACCAGGTCTACTAAAGTTACCAATGTACATCCTTGTAGGCATCTAGTTTCCTGGATTTGTGTTGCTTTAATTTTGTACTAGTGCAATACCCGTGCTGTGCTACGTGGAAAAACTTAATAACAACGTGATAATAACAAATGATGGCTTTGGAACGCATACATTTCAAATTTTTGGAGATAGGTTTGTGGCAATTTAAGTTCTAAAATAAATGTGTGGAATGAATATAATGTGAGTTGTGACTACATTGTCCATGTGGATGCTTTCTTATATGAATTTATCAGTATGTTGTCCAAGGTCATGAAAAGAAAAGTCTGAGCCAAGTTTCTGCTTTAGTAGTATTCACGAAGACCCCAGTCTGTCCGAGGTGTTGCGTTCAATAGCAATACCGAACGAACAATTGAATGAAGAAAAGCAAGAACTTGTTCTTTTTTTTTTTTTAATGACATGACAGATAAGCACAATGACAAGTTTCAGCCTTGTAGATAGACCCTGCTGTGACACTGGAGGGGTCTTGTGTGGTGATTTTGAACAAACCATCAAACTTAAGAAGGTTAGAAGTACTTTTTTATTCCAAGGACATGGTAGGGAATTACAATGCCAAATTTCAGCCTATAGGTTTTTGGGAAGTGGGAGAATTATTGATGAGTTAGTCAGTCAGTGGTTGAGGGCTTTGCCTTTTGTAGATATAGAGATGCATGGATACTTGACTTTTGAAAACTTTTTTCTTTAAAAAAAAAACTTGTCTACCTAAAACTACTTTCTTAATGTTATGGATAATATTTTGTGGCCTTGTGTGTGTGTGCACAATATTTTACCAGATGGAAGCTGTTTGTTTCAAGAATCCAAGTAAACACATTAATGGCAAGGAATTAATCACAAGAAAACCAAACATTGCACCCATATACTTAATTAAATAAACCTTACAATCAAGTTGTTACTGAGATTTACTCACAAGCAGAAATGCTCAAAAGTAATTTTTGCAAGTCCAAGTCAAGTCTTTTATGGATGTAGTGAGTGGACTAGTCTACATAGAACATTTCAATGCTAAATAAATTTAAAAGAAAAACAATCCATTTATCAAATTCAGTATTGATAGTTTATTTACTATATCACTTTATGCAATGAAAATATGTCAATATAAATGTATAATATACATGTAAACCACATTGTGTCTACATTTACAAGTTCTGCCGTTACACATTTACTTCTACAAATACAAATTGTAGTCATTCTGTTGTTATGCAGGCTATGTTAGTCCTCTTTTACGATGAATTAAAGGGATAAATGAAGTTTTAAGTCTTAAAATTGGATGATTCACACTTTAAAACAGTGGTAAGACTGCTATTTTAAGTTAAGTAATTTGTTTTTATTTTATAATAAAATACAACATATGTTAAAATTAAGTTCCTCAAGATAATTTGGTCTTTTTTCATGTAATACTTTGCATGTTTATCTATTGTAAATATTTGTATACATAAAGTATATATTTAATAGCTAAAAAGGAAAATAAAAATGCATTAACATATTTCTCAGTAAACATTTCCAATGAGGCTCTTGACATCATCATTTTCAGCAAATGTTAGTAACATCCCAAATAATCTACACATTAAAAATTCTAAACACATAAGTCCATAAATTCTTTACACCCAATACATCAGATATCATCTTAGATTCTGGAAGTCTGATGCTGCCTTAACTTGCAGTTAATCAAAAATTGAGTTTGCTCTTAGAATTTCATTATTGACATTACTGCAGTAGGGCAATGCTGACCTACACCTGCAGGCTTTACTGTCCTGGAAAAATATTTATCTGTGTCTTCCCAGCCTGATAGAGGACTGAGCTTGGAATAACAAGGAGATGTGGAACTGAGAAGTGTGCTCAGGCCAGGCAAACAGACACTGTAATGCTGTAATTTCATCATTCACCTTTTTCTTACTCTCCTTCATTTAAACACACACACATACACACACACACACACACACATTCTGATGGTGGAATACCCTGCAGACTGGTGGTCAATACACTATTGTCTGTGTGAAACTATCTTTTTGGCATGGCATGGCATGCTGGGTAGATGGCAGCCATTACGAACCATGTGTCTATGCCACCTGGATGAGAGCTGCATCTTTGCCAGCCAACTGTGCTCCTGCAGGCGTGCGTAAGAGTGAATGAGCCAGTCAAGGTGAAAAAAATAAAGGGATATCTGGTACTGATAATCCTTTATCACATTCTGCTTTAATTTATTATTTTATTCGTTCTATAGATCTGCATTGTCTTATAAACAGAGAAAAAACCCCACTACATTGTCCATGTGTTGTCTATCATGAAGAAGCACCGAGTGGCACCTAGAGATTAAGAACAGTAGCCAATAGATGTTGTCATGCAACTGGGTAAAAATCATCAAGGCAAAGAAACAACATTCTATAAACTGCTTGGATGGGAAGTGCTTCAATTTTTTATTTCACCTACAGTATTAAAATATCCGGCTGAAGTTTCGTCTGAAAGGTTGTGAACTGCTACTATCACTTGGTTTATTTAAGCCTTTTAAATATTTTACGTGCCCATTTGGAAGTTAAGTTGCAAGATTTGCATGCCATTAGAATACATTAATATGTAAGAAAACTGGATTCTCTTATTATATAAGCATATAATGTCTATTAGAGATTTTCCATTTGGTTGATGACATCCAAGCGTGAAGTGTAAGATCAGATTTACAACTGTTGTAGCGTGAAGCTGATTCTCTGTGGATGGCTGAGATTGGACGCTTGAGTGATTCTCCTGGCTATGTAATTATTTGTGCCAATGCAAAGCCCTACCTCTGCAAACAGGGCCTGGGAGGATTTTAACTTCCCACTGCAGGTGTGAATGTCTGCAGATATGCACTTTGTCTGTATGTCATCATTCTCATTAAATATACAACTGTCAGATGACTGTGTGGGTAAAACACATAATAAGCAGTTTTTGTTTCTTTGCAATGTGTATGCATCTGATGTCTGCAGCTGCAGCTGACTCATAGGCTTGCAGTTTAATGTGTTCTGTCACAATTCTTTGTGACCTCACACCATACAATAATATTTATATAATTACATAATTATGTATTCATATTATTTATTACATTTACAAATAATGTTAGTAATCTTAGAGTTAGTTTATGTAAATTTATTTACAATATTTGCAGCCAAATAATAAGTAGGCAAAAATCTAATTCATAGAAAAACTACTAAGTTTAAATGACAACAGGTTAATAACATGACTTGAAAAAGGAGCCTTTCAGGAGTAAAATTGAGCAGTGCTATAAACTGCATTGCAAAAAAAAAAAAAAAAAAAACTAAAAAATTAAATGAATTGAGTGTATTTATATAGTATTGATAGGTTGGTGCCCTGGGTTTATCTGCCCACCGCAGATAAAGCCCCTTCTGACTTTTTCTTTTGTTTCCAAACATGCCCACCGCTTAACATGAGATGTCATCAATGAAACTGTTGCTCTCGCACTTTGTTCTTAGTCAAAGAACCTGGTTGCGAGGCAGAAATAGGACCAGCATGTAATACTGGGCAAGAGCTTGGTAAGATTTCATGAAATTGGAAATTTGCATTGAAAATGATTTATCTTCCATAAAAAAATATATTCAAATCAGTTCTTCTTGAAATAAAAAAAACTACTTTTTTTTTTAATTTTCGGATATGTTTTAATTATTTTTTGCAGTGCGCATCTAAGAATAGTTGAACAATTTCAGAAAATGAATTGATCTAATGTTCCATGACTTTAAAAAAGACTTTAAAGATTTTACTATCGAAAGTCTATATCATCCAAAATATAGAAAACCAAGAGGAAATCTCTGCATGCAAGGAACAAGGCTGAAGCTTTAATCTGGACATTTGTAATCCCCAGGCACTCAAAATCAGTGCATGGGTTTAGGAACATTTCCAAAAATCACTTAATCGCTCAGTACTGGGAATAATAATTGTTTTTCAGATGCATCCATAGGTGTCTTGGCCCCACGGCAAAATACAGTGTTACTCCATGGCCAGAGCACAAACCCTTTTTTATGAAGAAAGATGGGAATATTACAGAAAGTCATTGTTGGTTTCTTTGGCTGTTTTTCAAAAAATGCTAAATGTCATCATTTTACAATGAACTGGCTGCATATTGAGTTGGAAGCAAAATGTGGCAATCACCGCTACAAGTTGGGTTGTATATTTAATTAAGGAGCAACTCCAGAAATTGTCCCATTGTGTCGGGCCCATGTATTGGTTTCAGGCAGATAAAGTAAACCAATAGATGAAGACACATAGTGGCGTTACAAAGGCTTGATTCGTTTGGTTAAACACCAGACAAGCTGTACAGTTTTGGATTGGCTGTATATGTTTGTACAAACTAGAAGAGTAGCAAGTGTGTAGTTGGGAATGATCACATATTCCTGAAGTTGTAAACCGGTTGTTTTAGTGACTTGTACAGTTTAAACTACATGTCAATTGTAAATCCAAAGTTATAGACATGGATAACTAGAAAATATTTGGAATGGTCAGTTTGCAAGATCATCAGGCCTTGTGATGCAGGGGATTTGCCAAAACAGATGCCAGTGAGGCAGTTATGTGGTGTCAAATAGGAAAAAGGACATTTGTAGCTGGGCGATATTAGCATACCAAACATCTGATATCCCATGGGCATGAATAACCAAACCAAATAACATTGTGTTCACACGGAGGGGGCCAAGCACTCAGACCAGTATTTTGGACCAAATGTGTCGCCAAATCCACATATTTTGTACGTGCTTTTACTTAAATTAGGTCATAATACCTGAGTGATCCCATTGAGTTGTATATTTTAACACATGAGCTCCACTTGAAAAGTTCATCCTTTTTTCTTTTAAATAAAGTTTGTTGAAAATTCCAAACAAATCTGAGCCTTGTTGATACTTACCAAAATGTCTGGTGGCTTAACAGAATCTTAGCGGTCCTGAATTTATCCCTTGATATTTTGCTGACCTTGCTTGGACCTGTTTTGGACTGGCTTAAGTGGTAATTGATGGACTATGCTAGCAGGAAATAAGCTGCTTTGTCACTTGTGTTATTTCTGTTTCCTTCCTCACTGAGCCGAGCGTAGTGCTGTCACCTTGGAAAAACCTCAGCCATTTTTCACCATGTTGTTTCTTTTCAATTTCTGGCTGGTCCATAAGCCGTCCAAATTCCCCAGAGCTTCTGAACATGTATTCTCCTCTATAGCCCATTCAGGATTCATTATAAAATTAAGGTATTCTTGAGGCTGTCGTAAGACACTTTTGTCAGTGGTATTTGAAGGTACAGAGTAGCCCAATTATTCCTTTTAATGAGTGCCCAAGTTGAAGTTTTGATTTCCCACAGTGATTCATAAGTCGATATACAACAAGCATGATGGCATTAAATGAGGACACTTCAGAAATGTTTTTAGAACCTCTACCATATTTAATGAGATGCAATGTCAATGAAAGTTGTACAGACAAAACAAAAACTATGTGATGCCTTCCTTTACTTACAAAAACTGACAATATGATTACAGTGATGTATAGGGTACTTAGTGTACGTTGTGGAAACAACAGGAAATCTGACTAATAACCCATCTATTCCATGGTTTTCACAATGCTGCACACCTTTTTGCTTTATATAGGCTCCATTTCCTCCATTACTATGACAGACTTTAGTTCATGTTTTCTTTTTTGGTAAGTCCCCTGTTGGTTTTCTGTTCTCTGTTGGTCAGGACCATTGCAGAACAGGTATAATTTGGGTGGTGTATTATTTATAGTGAGTTCTGCAGTGAGACAGGTGTATTAACATCTTTTTAGTGCAGCATTGCTTCTGTAGTTTCATTTAAACACCTCAGTGACACTGCTGCTTTGTTAATACCAGATCTGTGGGGTAGTAATGGAGTCCTGACCATTACAGAACCGAGTAAAGGGGACTAGTAGAGTATGTACTGTAGTCCACAATCAGATTACAGTCTGTAATTGTAGAACTACAAGATCTATGTGTAGTTATACAGGTGCTGGTCATAAAATTAGAATATTATGAAAACATTTGATTTATTTCAGGAAGTCCATTAAAAGTTAAACTTGTATATCATATTTATTTAATACCCACAGGTTGATATATTTCAAATGTTTATTTCTTTTAATTTTGATGATTGTAACTGACTACTAACAAATCGGAATAGTACGTAAGAATAATGCAATAAAGGATTTTTAGAATTTTGGACAACTGAAAAGTATGAACATGAAAAGTATGAGCATGTACAGCACTCAATATTTAGTTGGGGCTCCTTTGGCCTGGATTACTACAGCATAACATGGAGTCGATCAATCTGTGGGGTTATGAGAGTCCAGGTTGCTCTGATCGTGGCTCTTCTGAATTGTTGGGTCTGGCATATCGCATCTTCCTTTTCACAATACCCTATTGATTTTCTGTGGGGTTTAGGCCAGGCGAGTTTTGTGGCCACTTAAGAACAGGGATACCATGGTTCTTAAACCAGTCACGGTAGCTTTGGCACTGTGTGCAAGGTTCCAAGTCCTGTTCCAAGCATCTCCATAAAGTTGGTAGCAGCAAAAAGCATAAAGTGCTCTAAAACGTCCTGGTAGACAGCTGCACTGACCCAATGGACCAACATCAGCAGAGGACATGGCACCCCGAACCATCACTGACTGAACCTCAAGCAACATGGATTCCATGCCTCTCCTCTCTTCCTGCAGATACTGGAACCTTGATTTCCAAAGGAAAAGTAAAATTTACATCTTAGAACAACTTTGGACCACTCAGTAGCAGTCCAGTCCTTTTTGTCTTTAGCCCCGGTGAGACGCTTCTGATGCTGTTCAATAGTGGCTTGACACAAAGAATGCACACCCATGTAGTGTGTTTGTGTGTGTGGCTGTGTGAGTGAGTGTGCCCAGCGATAGATTGGTGCCCTGTCCTGGGTGGATCTGCCCAGTGCCCAAAAAACTCTTCCCTGGATGGGCATTGGGAGGCCCCTATGACCCTAGTAGAGGACTAAGCGGAAGATAATGAACGAATAATCTTGTGCTTCCTTTCCTGTATCTTTATTTACCTTGTAAAATTCACTTTTTCTGCACACAGATCATCTGATAAGGATAAATGAGTTCTAAATCAGTGGTTTAATAACCAAACCACAAATTTTTTACCTCTAAAATTAAGAGACTGGTAGAGAGAGCACTGTGGTCGCCTGGAAGAGCCACAGAGCATCGACTGCACAAGGTCTTTGCATTAATCTTGTTGTATACAGAGAATATGGAGGGCAGCAGTATTAATGGAAGTCTTTAATAGCAGAATAATGACTGTTCCCTTTGTGTTTTGCCCCTCAACTAAATATTGATCTTTGTAGCTTCACATTTAATAAGCAATGAAGGAATAATGAAGGGTATTTTTTTCTGAACAGATCAATACTGGGTCTTATGCACTTTATGCATGAAAGAGGAATAGTCTAATATGAATATATATATATATATATATTATTTTTGGAAACGGGTTCCTATACAATTTTTTGACTGAAAATGACGTTATTTCCCAGTTCACAGTGGGCTTTTTATTTTTTACAGGTTTATGCCAGAGAAGTGCTATAGAAATCATAGGAGACAACTTACACTGCACATTTGAATCATTCGTCATATTCTGACAAATGTCTGCACTTTCTATTCTCAAGCTGTACTAATGTGCTTTAACATGAGTGTTCATTCTGCATATAGAATGCAGTCAGTTTTTTATAACTTTGCTCCATGTTAGTAGTAATAAAAATAGTAATAGTAAAGAACTTGTGTCATGTTATGTACTTATATTTACTATCATTTCATATAGCATTTTGGCTAAATTACATAGGCTTTCTATTCTGTGCTGAGAATTTTTTTTCATTTTTAAGTAATTTTTTATAGTGAACCTATTTTCGGCTGTTGTTTTGCTACGATCTCTTTAAAAAGGCAAAGTACTTTTTTAAAACAATTTGTTAACATGTGGACAGGACCTCATATTGTTGTTTCCAGCCCAGAACCACTCGAGTTTTTTGTACGGACCACTGTCATTGAGTTACATTGTAAAGTGTGTTGTAGTATGGTGGTTTAAATGTCATTTTAGCACAGTAGTGCAGTATTCTGCAATATTACATTGTATAATACACCCTGATAAAAATGTAAACGGTTGATTACCATTTGTGGAATAGTAGTACATAGGAGGTGAAATCTGCATCTGCGAAACCACCATTTTGGATTTAACTTTACTTTTTTGCACATAGAGAATTGCACAAGAAAAACAATGGTGTCCTCGTTCGCAACATAGGTTTATTCATTATTGAGTCATTAACACGTTTGTGACATGGAGAATTGATAGTAACCCACTAAAAAATGTGCTCAAAGTGCTGCCCATTGTATTGGATTGTCAACGTGAATCTTTTCTCCGACTCTTGACCCACCGAGAGCAATACTGCAAAAGAAATGCTACCACAGGCCTCCTGTATCAGTTATTTTAGGTGCCCCCTATCCTGGATCTTCACAGAGTACACCATAGCCTTCAAATGGTCCCATAGATAGAACCCTAAAGGACTGAAATCTGGAGACCTCAGCAGCCAAACCACTTACCAGGAAACTCTTCATTGAGGAACATTCAGACCTGACATTCGTAATGTGTTGGAATTTAGGTTTACATTAGTGAAGAATGGCCTCACTATCTTCATACCCCCTATCCCACACCACACCATGTTTTTGTGTTCCAACACATTTGGAGGGATCTGTCCAGTGTGGGTTACTTTCGGACCAGTAGCAGTGGTTTTGTTTGTTAACTTAACTGTTAACATAAAAGTTTGCCTCATCACTGAACAGATCCTTTTATGGCAACTGGGTCCTGTTTCAGTTCTTGTGTTGCCCACTCTTCAAATTCGGTTCGGATCATCCTTGATGAGATGTTGTAGCAGCTGGATCTTGTAAGGGTGCCATCTGGGTGTAGCCAGATCTGTCGAATGAACGTTCAACTGAGTCCACACTCCAGGGACATACCTCGAGTGCTACGCTGTGGGCTCTTGGTAAATGCTGCCAGGACAGCCACTGATGTTTCTTTATTGGTGACAGCTTTCATACATCCAGATTGGGGCTTATCCAGCACCGAACCAAGGCACTAAATTTGAAAAACAGTTTGCTAACTGAGGCATGGGAGATGGGTGGTCTCGTAGGGTTTCTTGCATTGAAGTCACATGACCCCCTTCCCATTGAAAGAAGTAACGTTAAATCCAAATGGGCGTCACCCAGCCTCAAATAATTTCCCCCTACCATGTAATATGCCACAAACGGTAAGGTGATATCAGCAACACTTCCATTTAATCAGGATGTATCCATACTTATTGCCCACCCTGTATAATGAAATTTGGTGATGTTTTGTAATATTTTTAATCAATCTATTTTTTCAGACAATACCTTGTCACTACATATTTTAATGAATGTAAACTGCATAAAGCAGATTTTTTAACAGACATTTGAATAAAGAGGAAATATTTTTGTATAATAAAATGTTTAATGTTTAATTAAAATTAAAAATAGATTAGATATTCAGTTTTTTAAATAAAGCTTTTAAATACACACTGCTAAGAAGTAAAATGATATGTAAATTAGGGCATAAAATCACTTGGTGATATAGTGAGATTCAGCATTTGAAATGGTAATTCTGCACTAGAGCAATAAATGTGCTAATAGTTCAGATAGTCACACACTAGTCAATAAATTAATTTTGCTGCTTGATGGATTCCCTTACAGTTTAGGTGTTAAGCTATTTAATTTACAAAGAAGGTCAACAACGATTTGAAATTAAATTAAATTGTGGTACTAACGTTATCTATTAAATATTTGACCAATAAAAGTATTGACACAATTAACAGCTATTTAAAATTTGCAAAATGGTCAAAATCATAACCTATTTACCTATTCCTAAAACACCGAGCTGATTAAAACACTCAAAGTTATATTTTGGTGCGCAAAACATACATAACAGCAAGATTAAAACCAAACAAAAATCCTCTGCATGACTGCACCTTAATGACCTCTCTGATTAACTCTTTATTATGAGCGTATTCATTTCAGCAGTGAGTGCTATTTATGATGTTTTTCTCATTTTCTGTGTTCTTTATTGCTTTCTCTCTCGCTTTCTCTCACTGTATTTACAGTTATTATTGACATTTACACAGTTCAACCTCAGTGAATATTCTGAAGTAGAATGAAAAAAGCAATGGCTGAGAAAAAGCAATTAACAAAAAAATAGACAGCCTGAGAATTATAAGAATTTAGAAGTGTAGGTCCGTCCCATAAAGAAACTAAAAAAAAAATGAAAATTTCAGCGAGTACAGTTTTCTATGGCACTTACAATGGACTTAAAGTTTGGAAAATAATCTGGTACCAAGAGTTCTGGTAGACCAATGGCCATAACAAAATTAGAAGACTCTTTAAGAGTTTGAAAGTCAATCGCTTACGGTTAGCAGTCAGCACAGCGTAATGCGGGTCAAAAAAACAAGTTTTAATTTAATCTATGAAAACTTGTTTGGATCAAGCAGCACCTTCAGTTTACTACTGGTGACTAGAAGTAAGACTTACGAACTAGTGAATTTTTAATATTTGATGCATTTTGCAAGGTTTTTATACATCATCATGCAGGTTAACGGATGGTTTCTCAGTGTGTGACAACTGCATAAAACACAGTGAAAAAACAGCTACCACAGCATCATAAAGTTCCATGCAAAACCCTCTGTTCTAAACGTAATTGGTTTTTTGTTTGATATTAGAATGTTGGAAGATGTGTAAAGTTGTGAAAATGTTTTGTAAAGCTGTTAATATTCCATGTTTTTTGTCTGTTTGAATAGATGGGGAAATGGGAGAACCGCAGTTTGACCCTGAAATACCCAGTGTGGCCTCGCTTCAACTCATTCGGTGACGCCGAAACAGACGACAATCACCTAAGCATTGTTACTCTGGAGGAGAAGCCCTTTGTCATTGTGGAGAATGTGGAGCGTCTGACGGGAACCTGCATGCGTAATTCAGTGCCCTGCCGCAAGCATATCAAAGAGTATGTCTGAATTACTTTTTCTTTAAGAAACAGAACTTTAGTTTGCTTGCTGTCCTTAGTAAATCCCTGTTTGATGTCAATCCATTCATCCATGCATTGTCTTCTGCTTAATCCTACAGTGCCCTCCATAATTAATGGCACCCAGGTTAAGAAGTGTTCTTTGCCTTCAAATAATTTTTTTATACACAGTACAGGGCTAAAGTTTGGACACACCTTCTCATTCAATGCGTTTTCTGTATTTCCATGACTATTTACTGTACTGTATAATATAGGGCAATCCAAAAAAAAGAAAAAAGCTCAAATTAAGAAATGACTCTTTTGAATGAAAACCTATTTGCCACAATGATTGGCACCTCTGATGTTAGTGTTTTGTACAACCGTCAACAAGACAGCACTTAATCTTCTTCTATTAACTCGTCACAAGATGGAAGAATACAGAAAGAGGGATTTTCAACCATTCCTCTTCATACAACCTCTCTAAACCGAGTTCTAGGACTTCTTCTATGCACTCTCCTCTTCAGCTCACTCCATAGAGTTTTTTTTTTTTTGGGGGGGGGGGGGGGGGTTGGGTCTGGCGACTGAGATGTCCATAAGAGGAGCTTAATTTTGAGACTTGTGAACCATTTTTGAGTAGATTTGACCACATGTTTAGGGTCATTACCTCACTGAAAGACCCAGAGATGACCCATCTAACAGCTTCTTCAGGCCACCAGATTCTGATTTAAAATGTTTTGATATTTCAAACAGGTCATGATTCCATGTAGCCTTACAAGGTTCCTAGTTCCTTTGGAGGAGAATCAGGTCCACAGCATCACCGATCTTCCCCCATACTTAACTATGGGCATGAGGTGTAATGCCAGACCCACTTAGAATGTTTGTTGCCAAAAAGCTCCATCTTGGTTTCATCTAACCAAAGTACATGGTCCCAGTAAAAATTCCAGTACCGCTTGGCAAACTCCACCCATTTACGCTTATGAGTGTAACTCAGAAAGGGCTTTCTCTGTGCATGCCTCCCAAACAGTGTGTTGGCATGTAAATAGTGCCTGATGGTTGTTTGGGAGACCTTGTGACCCCAAGATGCTACCATTTGCTTCAATTCTCTAACTGTGAGATTTTTACAACTTTTTACATCTCTTACCATCCTTCTGTATGTGCATGGTGCCAAGATACACTTGCATCCTCTACTAGGCTTGTTTATCACAGTTCCAGATGGTTTGAACTTTTTGATGATTGCTCTGACTGTAGAAAAGGGCATCTGCAGGTGAGGGGCTATTTTCTTGTAGCCATTGATTTCTGAAGGTTGACACACATCTGCCTTACTGGAATAGTGTGTTCTCTTGTCTTTTCCATGTTTAAGAGTAAGAGAAATAGGCCTCTGTGTAACACCATATTTAAACCCTAGGGAAACAGGAAGTGATGAATTACTAATTAAAGGTTCCTAGATACTTTGATCCACTTTATAAACTACAGTAGAAATTACATAAATGGTTCAAATAAATTTATTTCCAAGAAATTGTTATGGGTGCCAATGATTGTGGAACTACTCATTTTATGGGAAATAATTATTTCTCAGTCAGGATTTTTTTTCTGTTTTTTTCATGTGAGTTGTAGTTTTTTTTTTTTTTTTTCGGGTGCTTTTTCAGAGTGAGTTTATGCTTCTGCAATGAAACTATGTATTGTATGGTTCTTAAGACATTTTATTTTACCAATCTATCGCTGGGCACACACAGGCACTCACACATAGAAACGCAAACAATATGTGGCAGGTTAGAGCAGCCAACTTACCTTAAATCCATGTTCTTAGACTGTGGGAGGAAACCGGAGAACCCAAAGAAAACATACATGGACACGAGAACATGAAAAAGACCCATTCCACTTCGGCTCTAATGACTGCAACAGGAGAACTATATTTCTGAACTATACTTAAATCACATATTGATTGTGGTAGCTCAGTGGTTAGAGTGATTGGCTAGCAATCTAAGGGTTGTGGGTTCAAATCCCAGGTTGACTAGAGTTACCATTGTGAGTCCTTCAGCAAGACCCTTAACCCTCATTGCTCCAGGGATTCTGTGTGTTTTGACCCCAACTTTTAAATGAGATACTTTTAAGTCGCTTTGGATAAAAGCATCTGCTAAATGACCAAACGTAAATTTAATAAATGATATTAGGGTAGTTCAATAGAGTAAGGACAAATCTAAGCAGAACTGTGGTTGGTTGGGTGTGCATATTTAGTTAACTGCTCTAACTACTACAAAAGTGAGGGTTTGCCAGATGTTGGATCTAAACATGAATAATAAGGTACATATCGATCTAATATTGTTAAGTAGAGTGAGAAAGTCATGTAGGATTATTGCTGGTAGATTGATGGTCGTGCATAAACATGTTTGGCTCTCGGCTCAACAGACGTCTGCCTTTTTCACTTACAGACAAATTTTCACTCAAGCGTCCACTGTGCCTGCTTGGGTGCAGGAGAAAGTGGAGGAGGAGACAGAGGGGAAATTCAGCGATGCATGTAGGCACAGAACCCCTCATCCTAACCCTTCTAATAGCTTGTGTCTTACTGAACGTCATTCAAACAGCTTCTGCTCTAATTCCTCCTGCCTTTTTGCACAGTCTATCTTCCCCCACATACACAAAGTGATGTATAGCATTATGAAATATTATAAATAGGTTTGGGGAAGCAAAGCTACTCCAGATGGGGTATGAGTGTGAGTGTTTTAGTGATTAGATATTCGCCTTGGTGACCATAACTCACAAACATCGCATAGTCTATTGGTACAACCTATCTTAAAACTATCTTTAGCATTTAGAAAAGATTATCTAAATCATTACAGAGACTTATAGTAATGGGGGGGGGGGGGGGGGGGGGAG
>JAOUQT010312889.1:0-21390 GCA_025769995.1 Xyliphius kryptos | reverse complement strand
GGGGGGGGGGGGGGGGGGGGGCGGGTTTATTTACAGGTCATAAAAGTGATCATCGACATGCTTAACCTGAAATCCAATTACAGAGTGAGTCAGTTGCCTCGGGGTGTTTTTCCTAATCTGACCATTTAAGGTATATGAATGCATTCTGTAGATCTATCATTTCTGATGTTTTAAAAGGCATCATGATTACATTACAACCTGGTGAAAGGGACATGTGTTGGGAGGGTTTAAGAGCAGACAGGAGGGAGGAAAGAATAAACAATATTCCTGCCTTTTTGTATCGATTACAGAGAGATTGATTAACACTGACCGTCAATTCAAACACCCAAATGCAATGAATGTGGAAGCGGTGTTTATTACACACCCTTATCCGGTTCAGAGTGACAGCTATTAACTTAAATATGCCAGTATTCTGTGGTTCTGTACATTTTTACTATTTTCAGTTTCGAACACACACTGTAGATCCATCATATGACCATCCCGCATGTCCCGCAGACCTGATCCCAAATGCTTTATTCCTCATAAGCAGCAAGTTCAGAGCGAGAAAAACTCAAAGATCATGAAGCAATGTATTGTAGCAGCAGCATATTATCTTAATAAAAATCCACAAATGCTATGTATACAGATATTGTATATACTCCCATTTAAGAGCTTTCCATTTACAAAGAAACCATGTTTATAGGGCAGAATCTGTATTGCGATGTTAATGAGCCAAGCTGTCTGATGACCGTCCCCCTTCCCCCACCTCCCTATGGGGCAGTTAGGGCTCAGCTGCCCCCTCAGCTAACCCCGAATAAAGGGGCTGAATGGAGGACCTGCATCCTGCACCTGCTGCCCTTGTACATGCATGCTAGCACGCACACACACACAAGCACTGCAATTAATGCCCCTCCATCTACATCAATGTCCCCAAACCACTCCGGTTCCAACTACAACTGCTTCAAAGGGTCAAAGCTTCCAATTCTGATATGAGCCTCAATCTTCAAATTATTCGGACCCGAACAAGATCTAAGGTAAGGAGCTCAGGTGTGAAAAACAAATTAGATCTCACCCAGACCAAACAAACATAAAAGGCTGAGGGGGAGGGAGGGAGCAGAGGGAGGACCACCTGTCACGAAAGCAGATGACCCCTATTCTTATTTTGCAGGATCTGTTCATGCCGGGTCGATCAATGCGCCTGGGCTGCATCAGTGACACGATGACACACGCACACACACACCAAAACACACATGTGTTGAGGTTTTAAGAGTCTCAATGCCCAAAAAAAATTCACCAACAGAATCATAATTTTAAAGTCCAGAGTCATTACACACTGTAAGGACAACACCTTAATAACATCCCTTTTCCATGCTGGTCCCTCCTCCAAGGTTTTGGAGTGTTTTTGTGGGAATGTTCACCATTCACCCAGCAGTGCATTTGTGAGGTCAGAGACTGACATTGGACCAGACAAGCTGACTCGCCTATTCAGTTTTAGTTCATCCCAAAGGTGGTGGATGGGGTCGAGGTGGGTCAGTCTTGCTTTGTACACAAGGGACTGTTTCCTCTGGAACAAAAAAGCATCGTCTAAAATGCACAGCTAGGTACTTTATTTTTAGTTATTACAAAATATCCTACTAAATTTGTCTAGATTTTGTATGTGGTATCTTTCTCCATATTGTATTATGGGTTGTTTTTTGTTTATGGGCATATAAGAATGTCATTATTTGTAGACTCTAAATCAGACATCAGGGATGATAATCTGAGTTTATCAGCAGACAGAATTAAATATCATTATTAATACCTACACTGCTGAAAAAAACTCCCAAATATGTGGACGATAGGAGGAACGAGTCAGAACCACGGCGTGTAGCAGCAGTCTGCTTTTAATGCAATTACACAAACTAAAACGACGCACAAGAGTGAAAAAGTGGAGCTTTGATTTAAACAAGAGAATAAATTCATTCTTACACAAAAAAAACACAGCAGACTAACAATGAGAAGGAGTAACATACTACCATACACTCCTTAAAACCCAATCTTCAGGAACACACACAATTGTGCAAATTCTGTACATTAATCAGAGGTCACCTAGTTAATGCATCTCATGGTTCATTAAATCTTGTTTTAAACTGCAAATGCTGTAATAAAATAATTTTAAAATACCAAAGCAGAACAGTTTGTTTGGTTATTGCAGCTGATGTTGGTGTAACACAGACTTACAGCTCGGGATCGGATTTATATTTCACACATACTATGATTTATTCTTTAAAACTGTAATATTTAAAATACCAGAAATTAAAAGTGGTCGTTTCTCATCAATGCATTAACACTGATACCGTGTTTTACAAATACTTCTGTCATAACTGCTCAACATAAAAGCAAAGGTTATGCTCTAAAGACGGTCTAAAAATCTGATAATTGTGTAAAAATCCAACATTGCATTTATAAATACATTTACTGATTAGTTTATCAGGCTCACCGGACCGCCAACCAAACTCTGTTCATCCACCAGCATCCTGTAATCAGTGCAGTACCGAGAATCATCCACCAGTCTAATAATACCAGCTCTGTGGGTGTGCTGATCAGAAAACAGAATAAAGAGGAACAACAGAGCATGCAAAGAAACAGATGGACCGAAGTCTGTAATCTTCATGTAAAACAAAAAAAAAGTGACTATAGACAGAGGGATGTGAGACTAATAAATTGGACAGTGAGTGCACAGCGCGATGCTGTGATCTAAGGCACTAACCCCATATTGTTCTAATTTGCACAGCAATTTCTGATGACTGTACAAAAGCAGAGTCTTGTTCTAATCCATTAATTCTGTTTGGGATTATTATTTAATTTACAGTGTAGTGTTATAGTGTCATTTGGGATTTATCAGGTACATAATATTCTCTGTAATAGAAGTGGGATACTTGACGTGTTTGAATTGCGATTGTAAATGCTACGACAGCAAACAGTTACGTAAAACTTTTTCGTACCGTAAGTCTTAAATAAACCCTTAAGAAAATCGAAACACATAAAACATTTCTAAAATAAAACAGTAAAAGCTGATTGGATTGATTTTGTCATTGATAACGAAGGAGAAATATATAAAAAGCAACCTTGAGCCGAAAAAGGGTTCCTGAGTGGCAGTGTTACATAGTCTGTCGACTAGAAAGCACACTGCAGACTGTTCGCATTGCAGGCCTACTCACACAACAGGTTTGATGCTAATTTCCAAACTGAATTAAGTCAATATTTCACTTCTTCTCATTAAATTACCACAAACAACCAAAACCTTGAAATTCACACTTACGTTTAGGTTTTTAAAGAGACGCACCTGATCTTAAAAGCTTTTTAAATAAACTGTAAACATGTTTCACACAAGAGATGTGAATATTACAGGAAGAACAGTTCTGATTAGTGATTACAGTCATCATTAGTGCTGTTAGTTTGTAGCGCAGCTTCATTAGTGACTTTGTGCCTAAATATAAATACCAGGAGTTAACTGAGCAATGATTCAGACAGTTAAATAAATAATACCTGAAGAAAATCGTTATTATTAATCAAAGGTTTACCAACTTTACATGGAACAGCTACACAGTCATGTAATTATTATCGGACCAGCTGAGGTCAGCAGTGAAACTTACATTTTTTTAATATTAAAATCCTGGATTCAGGTCAATATTAAAGAAAAATGTGAAATTACTGCTGCACACAACGCATGACAGAAATGCACAATTTGTCCTTTAACTTTGTTTTCTGGTTTAAAATAATAATTAATTCAATGTGATGGTGCAACTCATGGTGCAACTTCAGTTCAGTGTAATACAAACAGTACACCCAAATTTATAATCAACATTGCACCCTGCTGACACAACCGGCTACTTTCCGAATAAAGTGACCGGAGATTAAATATTATACATGATGTAACTATTAATTCTGATTCAAAGGCCCAACTTTTTTTAATGCCTTAGTAAGATACCTACAGAGAAGGTAAGTGAATTCTTAGCTGACATGACTTGAAGTTGTTTGGGCTTAGTCTGAGCACAGAACATAAAAGATATTTACAAGCTGAGGTGCCACAGCGGTGTCACCAAAACACTACAGGAGGTGCTTACAGGGGAACGGAATGAAAAGTGAGGAGAAGTGCGACTTCCTTTCCTTTAAGCACCCATTTCAGGCAGTTTGTCCGAAAAAAGCTTGTAGCATTTTAGGGTTGGATTACAGGACGCTGAGCAGGATGATGATCACAAGCAAAATGACCAACAAAATGCCGATTGCACACCACTGCCGCCGATCTGGAATAAGAGTAATAAACAGTAAATCATGAGCATTTCTGATCATGTGAGACAGGCCCTGTATGCACCTCGAATTAAGAGGATTGCTGACCCAGTTCACAGGTCGGCACTCATAACCTTAGCTAGACTGACAACACCTGACCTTTATTTTAAATCAGATTTTCAGTTAACAAAAAAATGTGAGGACTGTACAGAATCCATCAGGCATTTATTGTCTTCATTCTGTTTCTCCTAATAACAATACACCCGAACCTGCTCTCCAAATTCCACTCAGCTCACACACTCCGCCTGAGAAATTAAATAAGATGGATATAAGAATCCAGTCCAAGAAGCTCACAAGAAGCCACAGACACTCCTCCAAAAGAATGTTGCTTTCTATATGTAGTCAGCAAAAAATTTATAAAAATAAATCCACTAAAGCCAAAACAAGCCCCGCCCTTCCAATAGTGTACGTCGACATTAGGGGTAGATAGATACAGTATTCAAAATATCCCCAGGAAAAAATTTAAAAATGTATAGAAGAAAACTTATAAAAGAAAGAAAAAGTTAATTTAAATTTTTAAAACGGAGCTCCCAGGATTTTTGAGAACAAATAATTCTATTTCGTAGGACACACTCAGAAGTACAAAGTATAAAGAGTAAGTTCAGGACACAGAGCAGAGAGTCTCTAAAGTCGACTTCCTCTGAGAGTCCCTCAGTTCAAACTTCCTGTTCTCATCACCCGGGTGGCACGATAAGAGAGCCCCCGCTTCCTTCCGCTCAGGTCTATGACCTTTCTGACCTCAGGAAGCATGGGCTGGTTGTGGGCAGGACGCATGTTCACGGCTCAGTTATATTCTCCTGTACAACTGTGAATCATAGTCCCTGGGCCGTAACGCTTCGGCCTGTTCTCACCGTAAACCAGGACTGAAGCGCTTTCCTGTTCTACAACCACTGGAACATACCAACCATATTTGTCCTGATTTTATACACTGCTCAAAAAAATAAAGGGAACGCTTAAACAACACAATGTAACTTTCAGACCTCCATGGGATAACAATTTTGATTTACATTTTGATAATTTTTATGTTATTTTGTTCTCAATGCATTCCACTGTCTACTAAATAAAGATTTTTAACTGAATATATCTTTTAAATAAATATTTTATTCATTTAGATCTAGGACGTGTTCTTTTAGTGTTCCCTTTATTTTTTTGAGCAGTATATAATAGTCTTAATATTTTTCTTTAGTATACAGCAAACTTAACAACATTTGCAACACATATAGATCAATCTGTCCTGTTTAGATGGACTGAGGGCCTTGGAGGATGTTATATAATAATTATTATTATACATTTACATTAATTTAGGTGCTGGGTACCGCTTTTATCTTGGTCACTTCACCAAATTCTACTCACCACTAGTCATGTGTGAAACTTTAGCCAGTTTCTTCATTACATTGTCCAGTCTGGAATGGGTGTTGTCCATCTCGTGTGCAAAATCATCCAGCATTCTGCAAACCAGCAAAAAAACAGTGGTCAGAAACTCATAGACCTTCTGCACAATCATTAAAAACCTTTAGTTCCTTTTCAGACCAGAATGAAAATTATAGATCAGAAGTCACTAATAGGTGGACCGTGGTTCGAACCCAGACATTGTTCACTTCAGACCAAAAGCGATAAAACTGTTGAGAACTATTTAATTCTCACTTTTTATTTTAAGTGGCAAAACCTTTCCTGTCTTTAACCTATGGGCTTCGCTTTGCAGTAAACTCACAGACCAATCTCATGTGTAGTAAGCTAAAGAAAGGCACTTCTCAGCCAGTCAGATCTCTGTAGATTTATGCATGCAGAGTGTACTTAGACAAGGTATGAAGCAAAAAACAGCAGTTAAGAAAATAAGTTGAGATAAAGAAAAGCTATTCAGAAGGCGTGCTCTAAAAAACTACAAGTTGACAGCAAAACCTCAGAGGAAATAAACTGTTGAGTTGTGAAAACGAATTAACACAAAAACTGCTATTTTATTTTTTCTATTCGCATGCTTTTTATGATGCACTGTTTTTCAAAAGCAATTTGTTTCTTTAATGTAGCTCCTGGTTTTCTTAAAAAAAAGAAACAAATTATGTTTAAGGCTTGCAGATAATTCATGTAGTTCAGCATTTAAAACAATAAATATTGTTTAAATAAATATTACATGATTTTTGTCTTCCAGTTTTTAACAAATTGCTGATTCAGTAGTTAGAATGTATGATGGTCTGGACCGTGGCCTTCCCTAACAGGACCCTACTAAATTTTAATTAAATACCCCTGGTATTGCTTATATGTACAATATACTGTCAGTAGTATTGGAACACAGCTCTAAACCACTTAACTCCACACCCCTTAATTTGTGTGAATGGTTTGGGGAAGGCCCTTAAGGAAACTGCAATGAAACATTCAATTCTTAATTCTTACACAGCTTGTTCATCCAACTCATTGCCAATTCTTTCAGACATGTTCTTGAGCACACCGATGGTCCCAGACACCAGCTCCAACTGCTCGTCCTGCTGCTCTACTATTAGCTACAACACACAGAGGCACATTTTTAATAGGGTTTTTAAATACGCTTATGGCCCGTCACTCTAATCAGGCATCACAAAACTATACAACCAACCATTTGAGCGGCTCATTCATTCACACATCCTTTACATTAGGTTTCTATACCTGCTGCTGAGATTGTTGTGACTCTATAAACTGAGAATTGGCAGACTGCAGCTCTCTGTCCACCTGAGCATATTTATCTCCTCCAGGTTGCCAGATCGGGCCACGAGATCCTCCATCTCCCATTAGAGTCTAACACAGAGAGCAATCCCAATTAAATTTAAAACACTGTGACAAAACGATGTTAGAAGATAACGAATCGATTTACACATTTATTATTTTCCTTTTCTTTTTTTTTTTTAATAATTTTTAGTAAATCAAACATCTATTTGAAAAGATGATGCTGTGAACCAACCTGTCTGCCTTTCTTTTCTGTGAGCGCTGTTGAACTGGTCATGTGGTCCTTCATCTCCTGAAAAACAAGCACCCAAAGTTACAGAGCCACTCACCATGTGAATTTTAAACCTGTTGCATTGACAAGACTGATTTACAGGAGAAACAACAACAGCATTAACATACATTACAAGTCCAACCAACTAAAGAATTGCTGCAAGAAGCATTTTGTACCTCGTATATGATCATGTCTGCTGATTAAATGCACCAGTATGACTGTTTTTCATAGACAAAGTATTATAGCCCTTTTTTCACAAAAAGGCTAACACCAATGAATTCTATTTAACTTGTAAAGCATTTTTAAAAAAATGTTTTACTTCTATTGTTAGAACCCATGGTTTCCATAAAGTGCACAAAAGGGAACTCACAGGGGCCTGTAGTATCGAAACTGAACAAGTTTTGAAAATGTCCTACTTTGTGAGAACTATGTGTCTAAGACCATTTATCCAAATGTATAGTGTATGAAGTAATAAACTATAAATACTTTACTTTGACTGTTTGTCTCGTGCCTGTGATAAAGGCCTTCCTCTTGCTTAGCTCTGCTGCATCCAGATTAAACTTGCGTGGATTTGATTCCACAATACCTAAAAAATCTTGTGAAGGAATAAATCTGTGTAGTAATTACATAGTCAGACATAAAGTAAAGACAACACTGGTTATTTACACAAAAACGTCATGTGTTACATTCTAAAAGGATACTGATGGTCTCATCCAAGTCCTCCAGGTCCCACTCAATGGACCTCAGGCTGTTCCTCAGCTCATTGGTGGTCCAGTCGATCTCCTCCTTACTGGCGGAACTGGGAGCATGCTGCAACTCATTCCATCGCTGATGCAGACTCTGAGCTGTATTAACAGCCTTCTGAACCTCGCTAAAGCACAGGAAATATTTCATAGTAAAGTGCCATGTGTTTATATTAAAGCACTCCCTTTAAAACTAGCTGATAGAAATTATTATTAACAACTATACCAGCAAAAATATATAGTATAAGAGAATGGAGCCCAGGTTATAACACGATTATATATATAAAACATCCAAGTTTGGATAGATGCACACCAACCTTTACCTTCGTTATTTTGACCTGGTTCAGTTTGTGAGATTAAATTTTAATTAGTGTAGTACACAGTCAATACATTAGACATTATAAAAACAAAAGCATCAAGACTCGTCTGAATCATGAGATCCTGGTGTTTTTTATTCAGTTCTACTGTCACAGGTGTATAACTTTAAGCACTAAAACATGTTTTGTAGACGATTGTATGTGTCCAACTTTGTGGGCACAGTTTGAGGAAGGCCCTTTTCATCTAGCATGACTGTGGCCCAGTGCATAAAGACATTTGGAGTAAAAGAACACACAAAGCCCTGACCTCAACCCTATCCAACACTTTAAGGATGAACTAGAATAGCAGCCCTCTCACCCAACACCAGTGTCTCGCCAATCCTGTGTGAATGTGTACTTTTACAATATACTGCAAGATGTTGTAAAGTAGACTGAAAGCTGATCTATTACAGAGAATTGTATTGTATTATTCTTATTTGCAGAACCATCTTAAAAAAGTGTTGTAAAAGCTCATATTTTAGTCAATAACTGTGGATCCAGTGTACACCAAACGTAAACATACACTTCATAGATCTGAATTACTGACTTAATGTAAAGTTAATAACGGAGCTAAACAAGTTGTAAAACAAGATATTTTGAGACAAAAACATACTTTAAAAACATGAAATTTTATTTCTATATAATAAAGGACAGTTTAATGAGAACAGTGTAATACTTAGGGGTCTAATACAAAACAAAATCTTGACTGTTTGACTCATTATTCCTGTTTGAATCCAAGTTAAAGACATTTGGGTAAATGATTATTTACATACAGAGTTTTGTTATTCTGGCTGTAGATTTTCAGGTGAAATTAGAGTTAAGTGAGAGCGAATTTATTAGCTGTGAAGCTAAAGCTACGATACGCTATTGTTAACCACTCACCCTTTTACCACGAAAAACGGATCCTCCATCGACATCTTACTGCTCACAGGAAACGCTTCTCACGAAAAGCATGTCATGTCTCTGTCAGTGACTTCTGGTCCTCTCTCTCTGTCTGTGTGTGAGGACAGAAACAGAGACGTGGCCGCGGTTAGGTGTTTACATGAGGAACAGCAGGACGTTCCGCTACAACGCCATTACTCCCCCCGCGCGCACTAGCTACATCCGCTTCCGGTCTTTCCAAGAGTGTTTATTATAACCGTGACTTCAGTCTGTCCATGTAATATCCATTTAATTGTGTTGACCCATTTTCATTCCTTCATTCATTCTCTTCTGCTTAATCCTGTATTGGGGTCGCGAAGAGGGTTCCCTATACCCATCCAGGATAGAACATTTCAGGCGCTGGGCTGATAACACCTAGGCCAGGTTCCACTCACTCACAAAAACACACAAACTATATTGGGGCAAGTTAGGGCAGCCAATTTTCCTAAAATCCATGTTTTTGGACTGTGGAAGGCAAAATTGCAAACCCACAGGACATGGAAGCTTCACCCAGACTGGTACTTGAAACTGGATCTCCATCGCTGAGAGGCGAACATGCTAACTCTAAGCCACCCCTAATCAACCCATTTATTTATTCATTCATTATCTTCCGCTTATTCCTTAATGAGGGTCACAGGGTTGATTTCCCATGCCCATCAAGGGGAGAACATATCAGGCGCTGGGCAGATACACCCAGGATAGGGTGCCAATCCATAGCTGGGTACACACTCACATACACTATACAGGGCAATTTAGAGCATTCAATTTACCTTGAATCCATGTTTTTGGGATGTGGGAGGAAACCAGAGAACCAGAGAAAATCCACGCAGACACAGGGAGGATATTTTAATTTTAATATATTTAACTTACCACCACTCCCCCAGGGATTAATGAAGTATTACGATTCTAATATAATTAGAAGTTTATCATTTAAAACGTTCAGTAAATGCATTGTGTTAACAGGGATGAGATTCTAATGCAAAAACGCAATTAAACTAATGTTTAATGACCCTCTAGGGTCGGTTTAGTTTCCACTTCTGAAACGAGTCACGACATGTCACGCAACATGTCCGAGCAGAACGCAGTATGCAGTCAGTCAGTGAGTGTGTAGAAGGTTTGCTTCTAAAAGTCACTGTCATCACCAACTTTGAATTATTAACTGCATGGCTTAACATGATTTAATTATTTATAGACCTCACGTATTCACTGGGACATCTACACCAGCACGCCGTAGCACTTAGTATTACTGACTACTGTGCATGGCTATTTAGTTTGTTTAATTTGATACTTTTGAACTATTCATAAGCAATATATTATTGTAAGTCATAGACATCAATCACAGTAAAAGGTAGTTAGGTAGGTAGGTAGGTACTGTACAATATTGATCCCAAAGGAAAATTTAGGACACTAAAAACCGCAGCACCATATTGCACAAATTAAACAAAAAACATGAAATAGCAATATTGAAACTAATACAAAAATGTAAGATTGAAATGAAAATTAAAAATATATATATATAAAGAGAGAGAGTACAATATAATTGTATGCAGCAGTGGAACCACAGTAATTTGTGGGATACAACATGAATAAATAAAATGTGAGAAAGCAAGAGGTGGGATAGTAAGCTTCTGTGTGAAGAAGATTGTTGGCTAGATATTTTTAATGACAGTGTATATTTCTGATGCAATTTCTAGTAACACTTACAAGGCTGCAGACTGTAGCAGCACTGATGCACACTTTAACAAATGAACATGTGAAACCTATTATTATACAGTTTAAAAAGATATTTTTTTAAATATTTTTGCACACAAAATGTCAAGAAAAAGCAAATTCTTTTTTTATGAGAGGTTGGCATTGCCCAGTTTCACCAATCCTAGCTGTGAAGACATGCTTTAGAGTAGGCTTTGGTTTTGTTGGAAGCGTTATAATTAAACATTCATTATCCGTGACAGCCAATCAAAGCACAGGGCTGGTGGTCCCGTAGACTAAAATAATTATTTGAGCAGTTCTAAGAGGAATCATTACTTATTAAGGAGAACTGTGTTGTACACCATGTGAATTAATGAGGCATAGATTAAGGACTCTAATGGCCCTTTCATTCACAAAATAAGGGCTTTGCATAATTTCTGGGAAATTTATCATTAAATGTGCTTTAAGTGTGTTGTGTTGCACTGTGCTGTACAGTGATAGTGATTTAAATAGACACTGCAAATAATACACCTGATCTGTTTTGGCCATTTTGTCCTTGGGATGACAAAGGCAAAAACCTAAGAAGGTATTTTCTTAAAATTCTTTAAATAATGCATTAGACCCACTCAGTCATCACAGTGAGCTTTAAAACCAGAGGAAAGTCTGGGTGTAGAAAAGGGAGAAGGGAGAGCTGCAGCTTATTTTCTTTCTCCATTACGTATGTAAACAAGCACTGCTCCCTTTAACAGCTTATTACGTCATACTCTGCGTGTTGTTTACAGCGCAACGCCAAACGAGCCAAAAATAAAATCTAATAATAATCCAACACTCCGTGGCGCAACATTTGAGTAGTCTGGAGAAATGGCTTCGCTTTGGGTTATTTGCAAATCGTATTTTTGTGTCTCGCCGTTTTCTTAAAATCCGAAGCCGGAGCTCGTCCCCTCCCCTCCCCCCTGCACTACTAACGTCTCCATTCACATTCTCACTGCACAATAGCCATCACGTGACCAGACTTGGGGCATATAAACCATTACATCAGCGCAGGAAGCCGCTTAAAAAGACAGTAACCCTTTTATTACCAGCCGGAAAAACGAGAGCGTCTTGTTTCTAAATATGTAAATCTAGGTTTTATCTAAGCTGACACAGCCACCAGTTCACTTTTGTTGGATGCAATTAGTTCCATAATTTTTATGTTTACAGTTTTTCAAAGCACACACTATAGCTATTAATGCACAAACCTTACTATTTCACATATAATTGTATACGGTCTATACATGTTAATGTTAAAATTACAGATTTTTACTGCAATTTGCACTGCCAACATTACTTAATGACAGTACAATACATTTTTGCTCAGATATATTATGCATATATTGCAGAGAACCTGGAGGAAACCCACGTGGACACAGGGAGAACATGGAAACTCCACCCAAATTGGGATTCGAACCAGGAATTCCCAGCGCTGAGAGGTGAACGTGCTAACCACTAAGCCAATGTGCCACCCATTCTTAAGTTGTTATTATGTTACTGTTTTACAGTATGGTGCAGTGGATCTATCTGTCTGTCTGTCTATCTGTCTGTATGTATGTATACAAATGTTCACTATTCTGAACTTCTCAGAGAGGACGTCCTAATATTTCAGGGAATGTATTGTAGCTGAAGTAATAATTAAAATGTAATGTATTCAATTATTATTAGGCACTTTCATCCAAATTGGTTGGTGTCAGAACACAGCCTTGACCATGCAGCACTCCTGAAGCAATGTGGGTTTTGCTTTTTAAAACAAACATATGTCTACACCATTGCATTCCAGTCGTTTTCTGCTTTAATGCTGATAACGTAGCAAATAACAATTATTAGCCTTTAAACGTAATTATCGTTATCATCGTCATTAAAACGATTCCTGTTCTGCCGCCTCAAAACATTCCTGCGCCTTTAAGCGCAACTTCCACGTTAGTATTTAAATCTCTGGACTCTGCTCGCTGCGTTCTGATTGGTCCGTGTGGATTTGGCGGGGTAGAAAAAAGGAGCGTTGGTGGCGTCTCACTTGCAACGTGATTGGTTGACGTGAATGCTGACGTCTTCGTATAAAACCTGTCTAAAAATAGCAACGGTTCATTCCTCTGTAGGCTGCTGTCTGGTGAGGGCGAGAATGCTGCAGCGAATCGGAGCCTAATAACGCCCCAAAATAAAGACTACAAACAACCAGACGCGATTAGCGATGCGACCCGCGGACATAATTCACTGAACGTCGGCGGATGGTGAGAACGACGGCGAACTAAAGAACAAAGTGCGTTTTCACGGTTTCACTGAAAATACGTCAATCTGGCGAGAAGTTTAAGACGGACAATGTTACATTGAGCTCCGAGTAAACGGTCGAGTCAAAGCTGAACTTTAAAACCCAGTTTTTATTGAATTTTTAATAACGTTTTGCGACTCGAGTCAGCCATGGAGTATAAGGTGGAGGCGCACCGGATCATGAGCATATCTTTGGGGAAAATCTACAATTCTCGGGTTCAGAGAGGAGGAATCAAGCTGCACAAAAACCTACTGGTGTCTCTGGTGCTGCGGAGCGCTCGACAGGTTTATCTGAGCGACTACTACAGTGGGGTCTGTCTCAATTCCCAGCCCGGAGAGAGCAGGGAGTGGGACCTCATGGAGGCCGAGCAGACCAAGGGTTCCCTACAGACCCCCGGAGACTGTGAGCAGACCGAGGTGAGCGAGGACTCCCGGACGGAGCAGCCGGACAACACCGCGGAGACGCAGCCTGATCCACCGGCTTCTGCTGAGCCTCATGTACCTGCGGTGGAGTCTCCCGGGGCCAGCACGGATACATCAGATGTCAAACCAGACTGCCAGTCGGAATCCGCCTCCGTCCCCGAGGATCATTCACAAAAACCGACAGCGTGTTCGAGCAGGAAGCGGGGTGCCGAGAACTCCACGGTGGTCGTTGACGCCCCTGTTAAACGGACTAAAGTGGAACAGGAGGCCGAGGAGATGGAGACAGGCACCGTGTCGAACCTCATCACTATATTCGGCTCCAGCTTTTCGGGACTTTTAAGTAAAGAAGGCGCCAAAGAGGAGGCACAGGAGGACTCCACAGAGTCTGGGCAAATCTGCTGCGATCAAATGCTCAAAAACCTGAACTCCTGGAACACCGCTATCGTTGCGTTTTAAAAACGCGGGAACGTGTTTCTTAAAAAAAAAAAAAACTCTACCCGGGGCGGATTTTTAGGGGCAGTTTATGACCCGCTTTACCCTAAAGCACGTGGTCGAGGGACTTCCCCCACCCCTGGCTCTTACGGCAGTGGAGCAGCGCTCCAAACTGCCTGAAGATGGCTCGCTTCGGCGTACGCCTAATCACATCCGCGACGCCAAGTAGTGCCCTATGTTTTCTCAATCTACCGTGTAGGTGCCTAGTGCACTGCAGTAGGGAGCAGGGGTCTAGTTTCAGCACAACCTCAGCATGTGCTGTGAAATGGGAACGTGTTGGTGCTACTACGCCACTCCCACGTCAAAGGAAGTTACGACATCAGACCCCCAACTCTACACACACGTTACTGAGACCTGATCGAGTCTCACCAGCAATCGGGATGATGGACGATCGTTATTGTACTTTGTTGTACAAGTAAAAATGTTACGTTAAATAGAGACTGAATCGAAGTCTGAGAGACTGAGGCGACTGATTTGACCTCCAGCTGTCTTTGTTTTATAAAGACTTGTATATATGTTTCTGTACATAGTGTTTCCAATGTTGCTTATGAATCGATGTATTTTGGTATTTACGGTCATGACGTCACGTTATGGTCATGTATTAAAAATGTGAAATGTTCCCCTTGTCGTTGTTTGACTATTTCTAAAGCTTTAATATTTTCAAGTGAAAGAATAGTAGTCAATTTTAAAAGTACACTGTTTATAAATATTTATAATAAATGACAGTACATGTAAATATATGTTAAAAAAAAATCTGGTGTATACTGGATGTACAGAAGTATTGGGACACCAATACTGGTTGTGGCTGTAACAGTTTAAGCCTTGTAGAAACTTGGTGCTATTATTCAAAAGAGCATCAGGTACTGATGTTGAATGAGATAATTTGGCTCACAATCTCAGTTCTAGGTTATTTCATAGATTTAAATAAAGGGAGAAAGAATATATATTTTAATCCTAGAGCAAAATATTGGCCTGCAGTATCTTACAAGCCAGAATGAAACAGTGTTGGATGTAGTTGAAATCAAGTGTCTGTGTGGGTCAACCAAGTCTTTTATACCACATTTAGCCTTGTTTGGTGCACCAATTGAAAAGGGCCTTCCCCAACCTGTTCCCACAAAGTTGGAAGCATACCACAATCCAGAAATCAAGGCAATAGGTGTTTTTTCAAAAACCTGAGTTCAGTGATCAAGAGGTGTGCCCTGATTCCATGGTGTATTTGATCAAACATTTTGAAGTCACTTGTTTAAATTGTAGTTAAAAAAAACAACAGCCTTGTAATAAATACAATCTGCAACACCACTAAGTGTTACTAACTTCAGTCTAATTAGGAATTTTGAAAATTAATTTGTAGGTAAAAACAAAGTGAAGTTGATTTTTAACTCGTTCTAAAAAAGGAAGTTGCATTTGGTTTCATTTCCTTCTCTAACCACCCAGTTAACTTAAAAAGTCAACACTTCTCACAAAAAGACTTTGGATTCAATATAACGCTCCAAGAAAACTTGCTGAAAACCCTGTAATGTTTCTTATTAAAGTTAAAATCCTGATCTCACATGGTTATTAATACTAAAGCATTTAGACTCATCCCTCAATTTCTGTTTAAGGTAAGTTATTGGACTTTATGAACTCTACTTAAACTGAAAGTCTTTATAAAACCACTCAGGGCACTTCCCACACAACCTTTAATACCAGTCTGAGCCATGCGAACACGACTGAGACAACACATTAAGATAGGAGTTTGAAAGCTCCTCCTGTACAAAAGCTGAAATGCTTTCTGGCTTTAGCTTTTTACTGCGAGTCGTAAAACGAGCCATTGTGTCCTAAAGCATGTGTGGTATGTAAGATTAGGTTTCAGTCCCGGCTCCGGGACACGTCTTCGCTCAATCTGGTTAAACAAATGTAGAACATCAGGCTGGAACTCCAATACATAGAACTCATGAGAGGTTCATCATCATTATTCTAAAGGACGTTTGGTATGTGGTACATTTGAAAATCATTACATTAGATTGCCAAAAATATAAAGACACCTGACTGTAGCTACATGATCACTTGGTTATATTTCTATAGCAGCATGAATTCAGTTTATGATCCTTAATTTCCGCTGGAACAAAAAATAACTTTCACTGTTGCCCAAAGCTGCATGCATGCATATTCACTGCAACACTGAACCAACACTGTTTTCAGGGGGGACTGGGTCTGGTTAAACAGACCTTTGACCCGTCGGTTGTACAGGGGTCGTACAGCTGCGTTTAGTCATTAATCTCCTAATCAATATGTTCACTATTGTTTAAACTAATCAATATATTAGTATCCATAAAATACAATGCTGTGGTTATCATGCTTACCTCACAACAAGAAAATTCCAGTTTTGATTCCAGAGAGAGACAGACTGGGTCAATCTGTGTGGTTGGCATGTCCTCTCTGTGTTTACATAGGTTTTCTTCTAACAAGCTTCAGTGTCCTGGTAAAGAAAAAAAATCTGTTAGTAAATGGATTAAAGACTTCAACCCCCCAGTGTGTATCAGTTTGGTAGTTTTTCCTACCACAGGCTGGCAGACTGTTCTGAGTTTTTCCTGTATTTCATTTTTTGACCTTTTGGACAGGCTGCAGCAACCAGAGGATCCAGACAGACAACTTAGAAAACAGCAAATGTTTCCAGATGCTCAAGATGAGATCCTGAGATGTGTGTCGTCTGCATCCCAAAGATAATAGTTTGTAACTGATGAACTCCTATACGCAAAGGATTAAATCCATTAATAAGCGTTACTGTGCGTGACCTCAATGATCTCCTAGGCTGCATTTGTAGCTATACACACTGCTCAAAAAATAAAGGAACACTTGAAAAACATAATGTAACTCCAAGTAAACCACACTTCTGTGAAATCAACCCAATGAAAGCAACACTGATTGTGAATCAAGTTTATTTGCTGTTGTGCAAATGGAATAGACAAATAGTGGTTCTGCAGGTGGTGACCACAGACCTTTTCTCTGTTCTCATCCTTTCTGGCTAATGTTTTGGTCACTTTTGCATTTGGTCAGTTCTCTCACCATAGAGGTAGCATGAGGCGGTGTCTACAACCCACACAAGTTGCTCAGGTAGTGCAGCTTATTCAGGATGGCACATCAATGTCAGCTGTGGCAAGGTTTGCTGTGTCTGTCAGCACAGTGTCCAGAGCATGGAGCAGATACCAGGAGAAAGGCCAGTAAATCAGGAGACATGGAAGGCATCAGGAGCATGCCGTTTTAGGAAGGTCATTCAGGTACGTGGAGGCTACTGGACACTACTAAGCCTCCTTTTAACTTGTTTTGAGCAATTTCCACTGTTTCACAAGTTGGATTAGCCTGTTATTTGATTTTCCACTTTGATTTTGAGGATGATTCCGAATCCAGACATGGGATAATATTATTAATTTACATTTTGATAATTACATTTTTTTCTCTCTCACTGCATTCCATGTTTTATTTATTGATATATAGGATTTGTTATTTTAGCGTTCCCTATATTTTTTGAGCAGTGTATTTATGTATATTTGTATGTTCAGGACATAGAGGTAGTAAGGCACAAGTATAATGTTTGTACAGATGTGCAGCTTTTGAGCATTCTGAGTGTTTAGAACCACATAATATTTTAATTTTTAACCAAAACAAATGTTAAATAGATGTTCTTGGAAAAAGGCAGCACTGTGGTGTAGTGTTTACCTAGACTGCCTCTCAGTTCTGGGGATCCAGTTCAATTCCTAATTCCTGGGTGAAGTTTCCATGTTCTCCCTGTGCCCACGTAGGCTTCTTCCAGATCCTTTGGTTTCCTCCTACAGTCCAAAAACACGGATTCAAGGTGAATTGGCTGCTTTAAATTGCTAGTATATTGTTTGTGTGTGTCCGGCGATAGATGGGTGCCATGTCCTGGGTGTATCTGCCCAGCAAATGAAATGTTGTCCCCTGTCTGTGGATGGGCAAGCTCCCATTCCCCCGCGAAGATAATGGATGAATGAATGTTTTAGGGAAGAGATGTGTGTCTGGAGGATTCATGTGATGCCAGCGTGTAATCTGACAACAGACAGACTACTGTAAGTGGATATTTGCAATACAAATGAGACCTGGATTTAAACACAGCCTCTTAAGACCCTTATATAAACTGGCCTGCTTGGACTTTATAATTTTGGCTGATTCCAAATGTACACTTAAAGCCCAAATGTATGGACATCCACCCAGAGTGCATATCACAATATGGCTCTGGCACTGCAGTAAATGTGGGTCACTTAAAGCCTAAGTCAGCTGACCACAAGTCATCAGCGCTGTACTTAAGGAGGCTGAGATCATGCGGGAACGAATGAGTCATGTCACGCTCGCTTGGAAACTTGTAAACTAATCAGAGGCCTGGTATTTATTTATTGTTTTGGGGGTTTCTCAGAGGGTTTCAAGCACAGAACGGCTCCCACCCAGTGACCACAACAGCCAGAGATGAAAACTGGCCTCCGCCAGTCTGATTTGGGTTAAGGGCTCCTGCCCATTGGGGATGTAGCAGCCACAGCTTTGCCTGGTGCGGATAAGAAGGTGCATGCAAGCACATGCCCCAGCCAGGCTAACCACATGCAGATGTCTGTCTTGTTCAGCAGACTCCCCCTCCACCCTTCTTCATCCTGCATTCCTTATTCCTGGAAGGAAGAGAGCGGGGGGTGGGGGGGACTGTGATTGCGAAAGCGTTTCCTGCCGATCTCCACAGCAGGAGCGCATGTGTCTCTGGAATGCTGGGCTTCAAAGAAATAAAGGGTAAGGTACACGATATAAAGTGTGCACTTGAAGAGAACTATCTAAGGCTTAAAAAACGACCATGTCGAAAGAACACGTCACTCAGAAGGAACACTGGAATAAAAGACGTAGTGTGTGCATGGAGACTGAAACTCTACAGCAGACACTACAGCTATTTTTGGCACCCTGAATGATTTATTCCTTGGTAAGAGCTCCGGTGTGAGTCTCATTCTAATGTGGCCACCGCTCGTGTACTCCTTCCAGAAGAGAAGCTGGGAGGCGTCCAGAGAAAACACCCGTCTGGAAACATGTAGAGACTTGAGCTGCTGGAGCAGTGGCCTTTTGTTCTGTTAAAAAAAAGAGTAAAGAAACCTCACTTATTCAGCGAGATGGATATCTTCACGCCAGGCTCTCCGCTGCAGCAACTCATTGAGCCGTTGATCGTCTAGATCATTAATCAGTTAACACCGTGCAGCTAAATTAAATACTTAACCACGAAGCTCTGAAGAATCGTTCTGCTTCTCGCCAATCCTCTACTTATTACCCTCACAAAGCACCCTTCAGATTCCTGTACTCACTCCACACAGAGATGGTTTGTCTTGATAAGTGGCCTGAAGTGTAAGAGCTGGTTGATCTGGTTGGGTTTATGAATATGTTTTATAATAGGCATCACATGCAGGGGTAGTACACAGATTGGATGGAACAGGCAATACAGAACCAAATCAAACTCTGGGTTCATTTTTAACGTCAGAGCAAATTTATATAAAAGGTAATATGTAAAGCATACAGGACATTTGCATGTTTACAAATAAAATGAAGTATTGTAGTCGAACCTCTGTAGTACTATGATTATCGGCTGTTTATCTACAAACAAGAGCGGGAGTGGTGGCTCAGTGGATAGGGCATTGGACTATCAATCTAAGGGTTGTGGGTTCAAATCCCAGGCCCACTGAAGTTATCACTATGGGTCCTTGAGCAAGACCCTTAACCCTCACTGCTCCAGGGTTCTGGATCAACGCCGTGTTCTATAAGTCGCTTTGGATAAAAGCGTCTGTTAAATATGTATATGTAAATCTACACACAGTGCTCGAGAAGAAAACCCTTACACTGATGTTTGACCAAACGCAATGCTAATTTATACAAAACAGAAACATTAAGGTTGTTTACAAAGCTGTAAGTGATGAAAAATAAGCTCCTGCACTTGTTTTAATTATTTTGTCACCTAAAAACTATGAACAAGGTCCTGAGGACAATCACTGAAGGTATGAGATGCGGCAAAGACTTTCTAAAATGTATCCATAATCAGCAGGAACGACAACATGATGGTGTGAGGTGTTTACATACGCTAATGAATGCAGTCCCTGGCAACGCAGCTACCATTAGTCATAGGATCAAACCTACGTGGAGGACATTTAGTACTTAGACACGTGGAATTTCATGTTGCCAGCGTTAGGGAAAGTAGATATTGGTTGTTCCAAAATTAGCTAGAAGTCACTAAATGATGTTCTCGCCTAATATGCATAATAGTCTATTTGCGTGTTTAAGGAATAAACATGAAGATATTCTTTAATTTGTCCCACAATTATGAAATTCAGATTCTCAGCAGCATGATACAGTAGTTGGGAAAGTTATAAAGATACAACCAATATATTGTGGGACACAAAAAGCCTTTGAAATGAGCTGTAACTTCTTAAAATAAATAAATGACTTCAATGCTTTGTATAGAGCCACATTATATTGTTAGTATTTATGTAAATTACGTAAACCCATTTTAGTTTTTTAGCTAAATGTTTAGGTTTTACATAGAGGCACACACGGTGAACCAGGTGAGTCACTGACACTGTGTAAGACAGGTGTGCCCAATACGTCGATCGTGATCAACCGGTTGATGTACAATGCACATTGGTAGATCGCTGTGGAACACTCCATTTCATGCTCTGTAAAGCTGTCCACCTGTTTATGATGCTTTTCTAAGAACTACGGTCATTTGTTTAACACATTTTGCAAATGTTTTCGTGAGAATACTTGACTTTGCAAACAACATACATCATCGTGTTGATTGGGTTTAACTTATGTGATCTAAATATGTGGGTGTGGTTTCAGACAGTTAAGGTGTAGATAATTGTAGGTTTGGGGTTTGGAACAGGTATCACTACACTCAAACCCTTACCTCTTTTCCCTCTCCCAACAGACACACACGCACAACCACACACACATTGGATAACAAAGACAACAGTGCAGTGATTCTTTACAAGCAGGGGAAAGTAAGAGAGAAAAAACTAACGGACCAGAGAGCCCTTACTTTGGCCCCTCCATTCATTTCGTGTGACCTCGGTTGGAGCGCAGACAAACTAAACTCTTTGTTTGTCTTGGGAACTGGCAGAGGACTGGAGGAAGGGATGGGTGGGGGAGGGCGGAGGGACAGAGGAAGGGGGGGGGGGCGAGGCGA